>BLKR01010467.1:0-55462 GCA_011170035.1 Teleogryllus occipitalis | reverse complement strand
AACATATTTTTATTTTCTATTCACGATTAAAGTAAAAATTATCAAAGAATAACTGCAGGCACTACATTTATCTTCATGTTTTAGAGACGATTCCAAAATATTTTGTTGCACTAACAGTCTTTTGTGAATTTGCGTGAAAAGATGTAATAAGAAGGTGTGAATTTAAATGAAATATTTTTCTTTTCAATTTAGAACAATTACGTTTAGTAAAGACATTTATTTTATGTTATGGCAAAAGGATATGACCCATTTTTTCATGACTTTTTTTCATTTTTCTTCGACTTCGACTTTTAACGTAATTTTTAAAGCATTTTCTTTGATTTCATGGATTTTAATATTTTAATTGTACTTTCTTCAAATACGAGATGCAACAAAATTTCTCCCCATAATTATTGAGTAGCGTACTGTTGTTCTTCGCTCAGAAATTGTAATGCCTGCCATTGTGAGTAGTACTTAATGTAAGCTTCCTGTGGCGTCTAGGAGCGTCATTATAGGTTCGGCCGATTTCGCGATAACTGAAGACTGACTTCCATGTAAAGAACAGTCCAAACCAAAAGTTTGCAGTCTGAGTTCACTTGAACAAAACAAAGATAACTTGATTAGATTAGTAATCTGCTTGAGTTGTTCAGCGGAAGTGGTTTTGATCATTGTCATCATTCTTTGCTTTTCTTAAAACACATTTAAAGAGCATTTTTGTGATCATTCTTGGCGATATTTTAGGTCATCAAAATCCGCCCCTAGTAATAAGCATTTCTTTGCGTTGTATATAAACATGGTATAATGCGTGATTCTTCGAAATGTGTTAACTCTACTCATGATTCATTGTTTACATAAGATAAATATATTTTCCAAAATCAAATGACAACAAATACAGGGTATAAAGTAACGAAAACAAAAACCTGACGAGAATTAAAAAGAAACCTACACAGCTTCCAAACTTCCACACAATCCTTTGAATAACACTAATGATCAATAGTAGTATCTTTGCATTTCCCTTATGAATCGTGTCACGTTTTTTCAGTTTTCTCTTAATGTTTTACTGATTTTTTGCACTCCATAAAAGGGTAAATAATGGGCCCAATCGGTTTAAAAAATATTAATCGAGAGATGATTTGAAACATCGTGGCACTACCCAAAACGGTAAGTCCTTCCGACTCGCGCCTCAAAAGCATTTGAAAGGTCTAATTTTCCAAGCAGGAGGCTCTTTAATTTTCTACATTCTCGAAGATAGCTGTCTCTCGCTGACAGAACTACCATTTACTTTGAATTATGAACAGACCAATTACCGATAGTACAGCCCGTAATTTGGTAGATTTACTGGGAGCTGCACAGTAAGGTAGCAGTAAAACATGGCAAGGCCGGGATTTTCCCTTTGTTCGTCTACTGTTAATTACAATTTTTCCGCCCACAACAACGCATTTGGAAGAGATGAGCAAGGAAATGAGAAACGAGAGAAGTAAAAAATCATGCTTACTGATAACTTCACAAAGACACAAAAAACGTAGGGAAAATATTCAAAAATCATTGTAAAGCTGTTAAAATCTGCAAAAGACTGTTAAACAATTGAATTATTAATTATCAAACAAATTAGATAATATTAAGGAAACTTTAGAGCATGCTTAAATTACAAGAAGACTTTCGATAACTAACTTCTTCGCTGCTATTGCTTTATATTGCGAATTTCGTGTCATCATCCAGTAGTATTTCTAAACCAATATGCAGATCATTCTTCTGAATTTGGTATAATTTTAGAAGATGCATATTGTATAATTCTATTCTAGGTTTTTATTTTTATCCACATGCTATTCATACTTTTTTCTTGGCGATACGCATACAAAGTACCATACGCAACATACAGCATTCCTTTTACTTCCTCGCATACCAAGTTCGTGTATAGTAAATAGAAAGTATTGTAATGCTGCGGCAGGAATCTGCGATATTTCTACAAAAAGAAACATTGTGGGGTCCAGGTAACAAAAAAGTGTTTAAATATTGTTTCTATACACGTAGTTAATTCCACCTTCTAACACATGAAGAGTCAGCATCAACGTTTTGTGGGTCTTTGATACCGAAAAATTGATTCACGTTCCGCGTCTGACTGTCAGACCGTCGGTGGCCAAAGCTAACTCCTAAACCTATCAGACGTCCCCAAAATTGGTATCCCCGGATTGATTCACGGATGAAAAACTGGCTCTACATTTTTTTGATAAATTTTTTCTTCGAATTGCATAAAATACGCTTTTAAAAAACGGCTCAGGTATTGTATTTTTTGAAATCACATTTATTTTGTAACTAATTTTAATAACTCCCTTTAAGTATACTATTAAGTCCAATGAAAGTGATACCTTGAACTTATGCAATCGCACGCTGTTTCTCTCGCCTCCACCAGACCAGATCAGATCATATCAGACTAGACCAGAAGAAACCGGACGAAACCGGACGAAACCGGACGAAACCGGACGAAACCGGACGAAACCGGACGAAACCGGACGAAACCGGACGAAACCGGACGAAACCGGACGAAACCGGACGAAACCGGACGAAACCGGACGAAACCGGACGAAACCGGACGAAACCGGACGAAACCAGACGAAACCAGACGAAACCAGACGAAACCAGACGAAACCAGACGAAACCAGACGAAACCAGACGAAACCAGACGAAACCAGACGAAACCCAACCGAACCCAACCGAACCCAACCGAACCCAACCGAACCCAACCGAACCCAACCAGACCAGACCAGATCAAACCAGACCAGACTAGACTAAAACAAACCAGACCAATCGAGATCAGACGAGACCAGACCAAACGAGACCAGACCAGTCCAAACAATACCAGATGAGACCAGACTAAGCCAAACGAGACCAGACCACAGCACACAAGATCAGACCAAACCGACCAAACCGACGAAACCAGACCAAACACGACCCTTCTCGATACTATCAACAAACTGAAACCGAGATGAAACAAAGTAATGCAGCAAAACATATCAATACTCAACAAAGACTATAACGGGCACAGTTTGACGCGCCAATTTGATCTGAATGGGGAGATGTGTAACTGCCCTACGGAGAACTTTGCCCTCTCCGATTACGCAAACCGAATTCTTTGCTTCGGGTAATTGCGACTGTGTCACCGTAGGACGGTCCGGAGGGCTCGGCGACCACCAACACGAACGCAGCGCTCGGCACGCAGCCCAGAGACGTACGTCTGCGAGGGGCGCCGCCGCTCCATAGAAGCGAGAACGCCAATGACGTAATTATTTATTTAACATCAAAAAGCAATGAAAACTGTATGCCGATGGGTAGGGCATCGACGAGCTGCTTGTGAGAAGTAGTCGTGTCATCTACAGTCTGATTTGGCGTGATTGTTTCGTTTATTTGTCAATTGCCTACTCGTCCCGTTTGAAGCGAAGGGACCAGTACTCCACTCACTGATTACCAAACTCTTACCAAACTCCATTTTTATATTTATCTATTAGAAATCCTCCAACGATCTGAAAGAGAGAAATATGTGTGGTATATATTTCGGGCGTGCAGTGTTTAGGTTATGAGACTACAAGTATTATCTTTAAATCCAAAAACACTCATTCATGATTTTTAATTCTCGTTAGGGGAGGAGGTAGAATAAACATGCAAGTACCATGAATTTTGTAACTTTCAAAGGAAAAAAACAACTCACAAATATCAATGTCTGTTATACATTACATTAAATAAACACAATAATGAATAACCAAGAAAATTATTACCGATTTAACCCGAGGATTTTGAAATTAAATACACTTTCACGCAAATGACAAAAATAATAGTTAATATGATTGATCAACGATCTAACAAGTACGCGAGGGAGATAAATAATTCAAACAAAATCCCACTATCTTTGTATAAATACTAAGTAGTTTCATAAATTTTAAGTCATTAGTAATGTTGATCCACGTTGGTGAAGACATGTACCCAGTGCACGAAACAGCAATCTTCGAGTAATGCAAGCCACAATGTCAATCATAAGTCTAAAATAAATAAAATCTGCTCAGCAATTAAACACTTTCGCTAGTCAAACTATAGAGACACACAATAAAACAGTGTTAAATAACAAATTATTTAACACGGTTTCTTGCACTGCTGATGCTGGTCGGAATACAAACATTTCTCTCGTGGTTAAGAAATAATTGTTCGCTTTCTAGGAAGGAAAACAATGCATCTCTTCCTAGGAATGCTATCGAAAAGTTTCTTCTTTCGGTTGCTCAGTTATCTATAATATTGTGAGGGTCTGGAAGAGATATCATGGCATCTGTTCGACAGAATACATCACCCGAGCCTTGAACCTTCTTTCCAGCATACTGCTTTTTGTTATTTTGAATATCATGAGATGAACTTAAATGATTAAATATTGTTTCGGGATATTTGTATGCGTTTTTATTCTGTAGAAAACTCTTATTGTACAGATACGTACATTTGCAAGTAGTCGCTTTACAGATTTTTGCACGTTTGATGTAATATTAAACATTTTTAAAAATCCCTTCCATTTGGCTACGTGTTAATGTTTAGCGTATGAAAATAGCCCGAACATTCGTATCACACTAGCCCCTTCAGTCGTATCACATTAGCCCCACAAACTTGAGGCTGTACATGTCATGACACGATTAATATTATTCCATCGTTTTAACGCAGAAAAAATATTAATTCTTCCTGAATGATTACCTATTTACAAAAATATACTGTCTTAAAAATAACGAAGTAACATCAAAAGTTTTCTATCACGGTGGAAAAGATTTTGGCTGAAAAATAAGATATTCCTGTTTTGATCCTCCCTCAAAAAGAATATTGAAACATTCTGAGTGATTGATATATGGTTATTAATTATAGAATATATTTCCTCTCATTTGCTATTTTCTTGTTAATTTTGGACATAAATAAGAAACAATTCTTAAAGTGTATCATGAGCCCCAATTTTATGCTGTATCATATTAACCCCGACTGGCCCTAGTTGTATTAAGACACCGAAAAAATTCAAAATTTTGCAATTTTCGAAAATTGAGAGTTAACCGTGAACATCGGACCTATACTATCTTTATAAATGTATATTACTCTATTCTTACAAGAAATTTAAAGAAAAATTTGGAATCATTCTTTAGAAAATTTTGAAAATGTCTGGGGGGCTTCATGTAAAGTACCCCCAAATTTTGAAGAAAGTTCTTCAAAATAGCAGCCACTCTAGTCGAGCCAGATCGAGCGAGGAATATCCATTTTGAAAAAAAGCCTACGTTCGGTTTTGGCGCTGGTGATGTTCACAGACGGAGACAGACAGACAGACAGACGGATATAGCTTCTCAGTTGCAAGTAGCGAGGATTTTCGGACGAAGATGATGCGAAGAGGGTGACTATGGCAATTTCCCTTAAACATTAGACTTAAGCAATGCGGATTTTAGCGAGTGGAGGGTTCGTATTGTTGACTGTTATTGGGAGTAGTGTTTATTTAATTGTCTAATATCAGCCAGATTGCAGAGGAAGATATGAAAAGTAGTGGATTGAGTAAACGGGGTTCACTGGAATACTGTATACCTAAAGATTGAAATAAGATGCGCCGGAAACTGTGGATAGATTTTGAAAGAATTAATGAGAAATTATTGTGATGTATGGTTGGACGGGTTTTATTGCTAAGTCTTGGCGAAAACGTGTGTTGCTTATGTGCCAATGTGTGCTTATGTGTTTTCTGGATTTTGTTGGGATGGCGTTACACCAAGCTGGAGAAGCGTACGTGAGTAGGGTATGTGAACCTTATTCTCCTGCTGAACTTATTCGTGATGTGGTAGTTGAATACACTTGAACTACAGATGTGCGATCTTGTATGAAATTTTGCAGAGTATTACCTAAGTATTTCGGGATACCTTGTTTTCTCAGTTTGGAGCCATTCTTACCAAATCTGTCATAAGCTTGCGAGACTGCTAGTAAGTGATGACCTGTGTGAAATTATTCTGGAATGCATTAAGTTGCTCGATCGTAATACTCGGTGACCTGTAGAGTGAGAAGTCAAATTGAGAGAAGTCAAATTGGAAGGGACTTTTAAACTTCGCAATCTGAACGCACTGGCCGCGAACTAGTAAACTAGTTACTTTGTTCGTGAAATTAACATGACTGGGCTGAGGACTACGAAACAAGGCTCACAGGGAACGGACGAACACTGCTGAGGTAGAATATCGTCTCACAATTACCTCAGAAAAAACACTGTGACGAAAGAACAGGTTATCAGAATTCTTCAACTTAGCAATTCTGCAGAACCAACATTAAATATAAGTGTGAAATAAATGCGACTTAAATACTAGTGTGAAATATCAGACAATTTATGTGTAGCAAAGACTTATTGTAAAATTAAGGAATCGAATTGATATTTCAAAGTATGAAGTCGTGGAATAGTGCTCATCAAGGTTGTATTAAAAAGTTTTTGTTTTGGTTTAGGTAAGTAAGATTTTTATTTTTTGAGTTGACTTCTAAAAGACATTTTATTATTTTCACGTATATTTTAATTATATGAGTTGTTTTCATACCATATTACTCTTATTTTAGCACTGATGAGAACTGCAAATCAACAGGCGGTAGTCCGATAACTTGCTCCTCTTCTAATGTTAAAAATGTTGATTTGCTGATTCGATAACAAAGATATTTTGAATAAATATTTATGTATGTGTCACTTATTAAAATTGTGTACACTTACAATCGAACTGTTGATATTATATTGGCAGTAACAGTTTCTACTTCGTAAATACATATGTAATTCATGAAGGAAGTTCCGAAATTAAAACTCGTCTTTTCATTTCAGTATAAAACAGAATTGAAAGATAGTTAATTTGGTAGAATCGTTGATTTAAACGCTCCAAAATTAAAATCTACAAAACATGTTTATGTTCAGAAATTTATCTAAAATGAACTGAACGATACACACCGGGTAAATTGAGAGAAATAGTTCATTTATTTACCTAATTCTAATTAATGTTTTTTTCACTTCAGATAAGCCGCTGAACGTGAAACCAACATACACCGTAACAATAATTAACTGTTAATGGCTCTTTCCGTATTAGAGAGAATACGGTCAGAGTTATCTTCGCGTTCTCACCTGATTCCTGGAACACGACCGGGGAACATGCACGTTATACACAGCAGGAGGGAGAGAAGAGAGAGACAGAGAGAGAAGAGGGAGAGAGAGAGCGACCGCAATGATACCACTAACACCGTCAATCAATAGAGCTCTATTAATAGAAAATTACTACAATTAACATTCGCGCTGCAGCTCTCGGGTCACCGGCATAGCGGAATGCCGCGCCAAAGGTAATAATCAACGGGCGGAGGGCCGCACAGCGCTGCCACCGCCGCCGCCAAATCACCTGCCTGTCGATTACCGCCGCTTTGTGATTGATCGGTGTTTTGTGATGCATATACAATTCAAGGTAGAGTAAAAAGAAGGAAATGGTTTTTAATTACATTTTTTCCATCTAAAACACTGCCTCGAACAAAATATAACAGTATGATGATGGGTGTTTCTGTCAGCCAGTTGAAAGACATGTTCTAAATAAAGTCAGATATCGTTTAGCATTTATATCTGACAGTTGCATCTTCACGTTTTCCAGGAATGAAAATTGATAGCATAGAACAGTTGGATCGAATAACTGGTGCAAAATAATAGATTTGTAATGAATCGTATTTTTATTGGAGAATATTTGTTTCCGATGATATTAATTTAATTTAAATTATTTGTTATTATTTCTTTATAAATTTCAATGCACTTTTTTTAACAACACATCCAATTTATTTTACAATCGTCAGTTATAGTGTGTAATACCGTTACGCAGTAACTAAAACTAGTGATGCTACAACAACACATACTTCGGTGGTATTGATGAACTTTCAACAAAAATATTTCGTCATTTACAATAATACAGTCCAAATGGTAACTAACACATCAAATCTAATCGCTAAAATCAACATTACTTTCCTTTTTGACGCTCAGTATAGTCTCAAAATGTATAGAATGAACAGAAAATATTTAAATTGACTTGTGTATCAATTTTGTTATTGTTTTGTTGTGATTTCTTTGAACTGAGCAGTTCATACTGATCCTAATGAATACGATTACTACGTCAATTATTATACATATCTGCATTCGCTGACAATTTGTTCCCAAACTTTGTTGTTTTTTTGTGTTGTTTTTTCGAAACACTGCTTTGTAAATCAAGAGGCAAAGAAAATGGTAGAATTCCTAGCTTAATAAAGAGATACTTAAAGAATCACGTAGGTTGGATTTGGTTATTATTCATACAATTATTATTTTATGTAATATAAAAGTACGAGGTAGGATATGTTTCTCGCGACTATTATGCCATATCTTAGGCGGGAATGAACATTTGCGAAATATACACGAGCAGTGTGAAGGCTGACAGAATTGAATGAACTCTGAATGCGTACCAAAATTAAGTTATTTTAATTTTCAGTTCATTTAAACAAATGTTCCATTTGAAGTTTGAGTGAATTCAGACACCCAATAATTTTGTTACATCATTATCATTACAACATTAACATCAGCCAATTACACATCCTGTATTTTCAATGGTCTATACAATTGTTTACTGGAAATAGAAAACTTCATTGAAACAGTTTTTCCTTACTTTGCTATCAATTTGAATGTCACTACACTACTTAGTTTTTTTTTACAAAGAATATTCGTATCTTCAGCTAAGAGAACTGTCCTGTTTCGAGTCACCGGGAGTACATCGTTCCTGTATTGTAGGAAAAGAATAGGGCCTAAAAGAAAACGCTGCGGGATCCCATGTGCAATTGGCAATGAATCGGAAAGGTGAGTAAATAATGTTTAATTATTCTAGTTCCGTTTTTCTACTCTCTCAGATTATTGTCTAAGGTTCGAACATGACCAATCTAAAACAATACCACGAGTTCCATACGCATTACACAAGTAATTTTGAAAGTAAAATATTATATTCCATAACGTCAAAAGCATTCCATCAGTCTCAGATCCATTTACACTCCAAGACTAAAAACTAGTTGAATCAGGAATTCGAGTAGCGCCACCTGCCCACTTTTTCACATAATAGTTTTATTACAGAAATGTGTTACTTGTATTAATATGCATGAATTAAGAGAATATCTCGCATGTCCTTTATTAGTTTGCACACCAAGTGGAAATTCCAATTTAAAATAGAAACCCTTCATGTGCTTGACTTGCGGGTATCTCTCAATACATGTCTGGTATTGACTATCCTCAGCTACTAAAAATTATTGAAATTCTTGGTCAGAGAATCCATGAATAAAATATTCTGTTTACTACAGATTTTATTTCAAAATTTTCAACGAATACGTTGAAGAAATGTTAGATGAATCTCATATTGGCACTTGTTAGAATTCTGAAAAATTAAAAACTTACTTCGAAAGTGACTTATATTCGTTTCTTTTTTCTAGTTTTATGTATTAATATATTCATAAGATACTTCTCCGTCATGCTGTCAAATATTTGATTCCAATCCTTAGAATTGTAGTTTTCTCACGATGATAGTTGCAGAATGCTCCAGCTGTAGGTCATGTCCCCTGGATTCTCGGAAGCAGTTCTGGCATGGAGTGCTGCAAGGCATTTGGTCGCTCGTATTCGCTCGATCGTTTGATGCTCGAGCGCCCTATGCATGCAAAGGGCTGATTGACAGCGCAGGGCAGTTGCTCTGTCGGCATTGCTTTGCTTCTTGAAATATTAGATGACATGTCATGTGTGATGGTGTCAGAGCAATGTTCATGAGGAACAATTACACAAGGAACATTTCATATTGATTATTCTGTTTCCGGACGCCCCAACTGCCATTGACATTATTCTCCTAAGTGATGTGCATGTTATCCCGGCATGTGGCGGATGTCTCCCTTTAGAATGTGAGATCTGGCGCCAACGCACAGTCGGCTAGCTAGATTTTCTTCCTCTAAGTTTCTCTGCCAGCGGAACACCCGGGACAGGATGTAAGATGCAGTGTGTGTGTGTGTGTGTGTGTGTGTGTGTGTGTGTGTGTGTGTGTGTGTGTGTGTGTGTGTGTGTGTGTGTGTGTGTGTGTGGGTGTGGGTGTACGGGGAATAGATAATACTTGAATGAGGGAAGAAAGATCACACGCGGCCGTTGCCCGTTAAGATATTGCTCCAGTTTTCGCCTGGTATTCATGTGAGAAGTCACTGAAAACTACCGATCAGAGCAGCCGGTTTCTCCTTGTGGTTGAATTTTACCCAGTTGTGTAGGTAGTGTACAATATATGCCAGCGTCGGAACTCGACATCCTAAAACCTCTGCTCAGCGACAGAGCTGTGGCAATAGTTGTCATCTCAGCCGATAGGAATATTTCAGGCTAAGATCTGATTTATTTTTGCTACATTTACAAGTTACAAGCAAACTGAATTTTTTTAGATATGTAATTCGTTAATAATTGTTATAAAAATTCCTTTTCGTACGCTACACGTCGGATTGAGGAGTTTCCCGCTTCAGGTATCTCCCCCATCAGTGCCCCACTCCAGCCGCGACATGATCTAAGCTTCCACCTGGGTTCCCGACATTTGTCTTGTGGACCTGCCTGTTTGTGTATGTATGTAAGGGAAAAGGAGACAAGTACGTGAAAGGAAAGTTACGCGTACGTGGTCTGTTTTTCAGTATCCTGCTCCGAAATTCGCTTGGTATTGATCAGAGAAATCACAGAAAATAACAATTAGATCAGACGGCATGTGGCGTTCTCCTCTACATAATGGCTGAATTGGACCCAGATATGAAGCTAGTGTTGAAAATCCTCCAGTGCTGTGCTTGAACCCTCAAAAGTTTCGCGTCGTCAGATATTACGCCTCGCCACGTGACACCAGTTCAGTTCTCATTATGTACTTGTTTCGCAACAAACCGCCTATCTTTGTGCTGGCCAGTGTGTTTCCACACTTTTTGCAATCATTTAAGGTTAGAATGTTCATCAGTGAGTTCATCAGTTCCTTATAATATTCAAGAAAGAAATTCAAGTTAAGCACCTACTATTACAAAACAACATTGTTTTTAATGCAAAATTACAACTTCCTAGCTCTTACCACTAGTATAAAATTTAAATGTAAAATTGATAGTTTTGGCATAAATCCCCTAAAATAGTTTCTTTTATACCACTTCTACAGATTATATCATTGATGAGTTATTAGTTTCAATCCGGCCAATATCGTTTTATAATAAGATTGTTATAAACCAAACACTGAAGTCTAAAATAGAAAAGTTCACATGTGTGTTGCCGCAGATGACATTCAACTGTTTTGGAAAATAAATAAACATTTCTTCCATGAAGGAAACTGCAGTAATTGCAAATATTAATATTGAAATACTTTTCTCTATTTTTAACATTATGTTTGTACTATTTTACCGATTTACGACTATTATTCGTGGAATAGTCTAACCAAATTCCACTTGTTTGAAAGTTCTCAGGTAAGTCCACTTGTCGCAAACTTATCGATAAGTTTCAAACCACTAGAGAAATTACATACGTTAAGATTTTTAATGAAATTATTGAAAACATTTCTCATTAGAAATAACACTTTTTGAAGTATCTGGAATACTGGGTTTATTTGCCAACGTCAGTATATAATTTATCAAGTTGATTTTGATTGATTTAGTCAAAGAATGATAAAAACTGTTTGTGACGTATGGGGGAGAAATACAATCTGCTCTCGTTTTCTTGAGCTCCAAAATCTCTTGCACATCTTTTAACCATTAATAATCGAATTATGAATACAAATTCTAACAAAGAGAGGTTAGCGTGTACGAAGGTCGTCTCAAAAATAAGTTACATTTTTTTAAACCCACGAGGTGGGCGGGAAAAAAAGGCCGGGAATCTCAGGCAACGTGTGACTGTGTCAAATGGCAACACAGTACAATTTCTACGCGTCTACCATTACCGCTCTGGCAGTGCCGTACTTGAAACATTGGAGACCCCACTTGTTCCTACCGCCGATTGTTAAGTTCGTCCTTTTATTCGTTTTCTTACGGGAAAAAATAAAAGAGTGACTGAAATTCATTGTGAGTTATGCAGTGTGTACGGTGAAGGCATTATGTCAGGACCAAAGGTTTCTCGGTGGCGTCATTCATTCACTGAAGGAAGAAGAACTTTACACGATGAGCAACGAAGTGGAGGTTGGTCGCCTTCCACTTCTCGCGCTCTGATTGTTGTGGACGAGGTCAGAAAACTGATGGGCACCGATTGGCGCCTTACACTTGATGAAATTCTTTTTCAGCTTCCTCCAAGCATTGAAATAATTCGTGTACCACTTCACAGAATCATTTCTGAGGATCTGCGTCTATGAAAAGTATGTGCAAGATGGGTTTCTCGGCTGCTCAGTCAATACAGTTGTCTTCTTCCACGACAACGCTCGCCCACACGCTGCTCGTGAGACTCAAGCATCGCTGGAACAGTTTCGATGTAATGTTTTTGGTCATTCCCCATTCTCTCCTGACCTTGCACCAAGCGATTTTCATCCTTTTCCGCATCCTAAGCAACATCTCGGGGGAAGACGATTCGCAAATGAGAATGAATTGAAGCAAGAAGAGGTGGGGAAATACTCGTCGCTTGCCTGTTTGGCGGGAGGGTGGTTTGACATTGGGTTAAAAAAACTGTTGTCACGATACAAAAAAATGTATTGAATTGCATGGGGATTATGTAGAAAATATCTAATGTATGTAATTTTCAAAACAAACCCTCTTGAACTTTGTAAAATGTTTTTTGTTTTTGTTTTTAAATAGTGTAAATTAGTTTTGAAATTGCCCTCGTATGTTAGAGATTGGAAGATATTGTCAAGGCGGTGGGTTATATTTAACGAACAAAAATCCATCATTAGTCAATAGTCCATTTGCATTTTAAGCTGATTTTGCGATGATTTATTGCAATTGACATTTCCAATGCAAGTATTTGAAGTAGAAACCTCATTGCCATAGGGACTTGGGGAAAATACTTTTAATTAAATAAGGCAAAACTATGACAGCATATTAAAAAAACATTACTTACAGCAAATATACAAGGAACAAGCTCATCTAAGAAAATTTCAAGCTTAAAATCAGCTTAAAATGTAAATGGATTAAAATGATGGAATTGTGTTCATTAAATATATTCCTCCACCGTTGCAATTATTTCCAACATCCTTTTAGCTTGAGGAATTGTTTGTCAATATAGGCGTAACGTGGGGAACTTTATCACAGATGAGTGTACAATACACATCGAAAATAGAGAATACAGTATATCCTTACAGCCAATCGCTATTAAAACATATCCGGCTTTGTTTGGGGGATTTTGGGTGTCATGTAATGTGATCTATTCTGTAGATCGCATTTATAGATATACGGAACGTGTGAACGAGTGAAATAGAACATGTGAAATAGATTTCCTGATCTACCCTTCTTTCTGTTAAACGCTTCCCAGATTTGTCGCAACGTTACCATAAAGCGATAGATGTGCCGTCAACTGCGACAATGCTTTTAAAATCTGTGTCCTTTTACAAACTGTCGATTCTTAGAGAAGATTTTAAAATAATTTCTTTCAGAAATATTATGTGATATGTTATATCGCGAAGAGTATAAAATATAAAGTTACTGGTATTCCAAAAATATAGTTCCTTTTGTTAATGAAATAAATTAAAGGTCTGAATCCTGTGAAGATTAAAAGCTTTGATATTAAAATATCAAGTAAAACAATACTATTATTTTAGGTAAAAAATAAAATATATTTTGATTTGACCAGAATATGCTTTACCAAATTACATCCTCTCGTGCTTGCATTTGTAGGCACAGGTTGGTAGATGGCGACAATGCACGAGATGATTTCATTTCTGTGAAATAAATTATGCATCCTCGTACTTACTTATCCTGATAAGACATTTCTGTTGCTGAATATATCATTCCACTCTCTGTTCCTATTATGGTCGTCTTGCAGGAAGGTTGCATTACAAGGCTTTGTGTTTTTGGTCGTGTGGTTAAGCTCTTTCACGTAGACCAGTGCAGGTCCTTTTCTCTCGCCCATCGCTTCTTCTCCTCGTCGCCCTCATAAAATACTAACAGAACGCATGTATATCTCTCTGCAAACCGCAGTTACACAATTCTTTTGTATCAAGTCTTAGCTCTCACTCTCTACTCATTGCGTATTCTGTGTGCCTGCCCGACTATCAGAAAAGAGAATATGTAGCCTCCAGAAAAACCTCCCTCGGCGTTTCAGCCGCACAGAAATTTGCTCTGCCTTTTCATGAGGAAATGCAAAATCACACACAAAACCGTGCAGGGTAAAAAATAAAAAATACGTTAGCCTTATAATGGGAATTTTTTTATATTGAAATAAAATGGTAAAAACTTACCAACAATGATTTCTGAACACAGATTTAAAAATGAGAGGAACCCTTATAAGTTAAAGACAATATTTTCTTAAATAAGAATTATTTTTATTGCATCATACGTGAATAAATATAGCTATGTAAGGTTATACGTTCCATGAATTGATTATTCACACCATAAGGTATTCTGTAACAAATATTTTGAAAAATAATAAAATGAAATAAATCATACTTTTTAAAAACATTACAAGAAGAGTGAAGATGTCCAATTTTCAAATCAGTGTGTATTATGTGACAAATAATTAATAGTAAACATTTAGATTTTTTAATAAACTAATGGTGTTACAGCAGCATATAATTTCTTGAATTCTTCGTAACTTTCGCAATTTTCTAAAATTCAGAGTTCTACGAAAATGAGACCTACGCAATCTTCCTGCACCCTTTGGTCTATCCGAGAAAACGTTTAAAGAAAAAGGGTTTGCGCTGACTTTGAATACATTTTACAATAAATTGCCTTTACTTCAAGTAAAAATTATTCAAAAAGTATACGTTAATAAAAAAAGGTTCAAGACCTTTGTTTAGAGATCTAAGTTTTAGAACATATTCTATGAATAAAAAATCTCTATTATCAATACTGTACTTGTTGCAAAGGTAATTTTTTGCAGTTTTCTAAAATGTGAAGAGTTCGCCGTAAAAGGGAATTTTTAACGTGTTTTTTTCTATCCGAGGAAAAGTATTAAAGGGACAATTGGAGGCATTTTTAACCCTAGAACCCTAAGCATATTTATAGATACGTTATTACTAACCATGAGTCGAATCGATTCACTCAACGTAAAATAAGTGTAAATAATAATTTTTTGCTTTGGTTTTCCGTAGTTTTCAAAGAATTCCATTTAATAGAGTGATTGAACCAATATTCAAATTCGTAATTGTCAAAACAAAACAAGACAAAGATACCTTCCTTTACTGACGATGAGTAAGGTCGACGCACACTAAAATAATCTCTTATTCCTAATCATGAGTAATTTCAACTCACTGACCTTTGAAGATGATGACGCCACACGAACCAGACAAGTCAGAGACACAACCTAGGTGGGGTCTCAAGAAGCACTACACAGTGGAACTATAGGTGACCTCAGAGTGTTAGTGCATTATGCGGTCTGCGCATGGGCACTTATGTGCACTTATGTGCACTATGTGAGTCGATTCGATTCATGATTAGTGTTCTAGGGTTATTAGGGTAATAATTGTGAAATCGTTTCTGCTGCATAACTGTTTCTATACAATTAGAGACTATACTGAGCAACACAAGGAGAGTAACATTAATTTTAATAGTGATATTTAATGTATTATTTGCCAATGGACTGTATAATTCTAAACAATATGTAACAAGTATTGTATCTCAGCTTCTTGGTCAATGACCCCCATCTCGATCAGGCTTTTCGTCCAGTTTTCCTGATTTATTGAACAAATGCTGAGATAGCCCCTAGTTTTGCTTCTGGACATAAATGTAACTTCATTATCTGTGCACGTCTTCTAGAATTCAGTGGGAAATATAGTTATTCAAATTATCGTTTCCATGTTGTCGCCGCAGGAAATATTATTCCTTGACGAAGGACATCGTGGATAAGGGCCCAAAATGTATTGCTTATTTATCCTTGAAAATAGATTTTATTACATGGGAGCGGTTTTTTTTCATTCAAAATTCAAGTAGTATATCAGAAGATCTCAGAATTTTGAAAATGTGCACAGAATTCACTTCTCCCCATAGCACGTCATACACAGTTTTAACTGTTTTTGACGTTAAATAAATAAATAGTTTAATAATACCTATGAGTATATTTCACGCAATATTACTCTATCACGCGAAACTACTATATTTTCGAAAGATTGTTCATGACGTTATTTAACAATCTGTCTTCTTGAAGATCAGATTTCATTAAGAAAAAAAATATACCTTCAATGTTTTAGTTGCAGGAAGACGGCGAGAAAATCGGAAATGTTAAAATTTTCGAAAATTCAGAGTTTAACGAAGTTGAAACGTATGTCATTTTATGTCCTTCTGCTACACGAGGACGAACTTTAATAAGAAAAAATGTAGTCATTTTTGAGAAATTAAGAAAGCACATTATGTCGAGTTTGCCCAGATCAATGGGGCAATACATTTTTAAAGAAAATGGTCCGAACGGTTTATGCGCTAGCGAACGACAGATCGATGGACGGGAAACGGACGGGTAGACACAGACGTTTTGGCGTCAACCAATATTTCGCAATATTTATTATATATATATATATATATATATTGGAACAACGTGTATTGACTTTATCGATACTAGGGCCCGTCTCAATTGTCGCAGATTTACAGTTTTCTCTTTACTACGTAAATCGTAAGAAAAGCGAGAAAGTAAAAGGTGGAGGATTTAGAATATGCATACATACGTAGGTACGAAACAGGAAAGGGATGATTCATTAAATTTATTTATTTTGTTTATTTTGCTGTGTTAAAATGTATCTGAGGTACTGAGACATAATCTGCAGGTTTTCTTGAGCTTCAGAATCCTTACACCATTATTTTTACTACACAGTCAAATGAAAAATAAAAGAACCAATAAAGCGAGGCAAACAACATTTGAAAATGGCTCTAACTCTCCCACAACTAGCAAAAGGTTAGCTCAGGTTATAGTTTGTTACATTTACAAGTTACATTTGCGCCCAGAATCAAAACAAGGAGCCCTCTTATGAATTGCTCAAGGGATCAAGGGAAACGAAATGGGAATCATACACCCAGAAGCTGAAGTACAAGACTTGTTAAGACTAGCGCGCCCTGTGTCAATACGGCTCGGGCGGACAATATGGACAAGATTTTTTAAATGTTGATTACATTGTTTCCCTTAAGAGAGAGCGCACTAGGCCGTCACAGTCGGGCCGACGACGATCCGCCCCTTCCGCCGTTTGCAAAACGTCCGGAGGAAAGATCTTTTCGACACCCCCACGTGCCGTGCCGTCCGCACCGCTGTCGTCATCGGCTAGTCCCGCGCAGGGGCGGCGTGTCGGGCGACCATTTCGCCGTTTCAGTTTTGTGGTTATGTGGACCGACCATGCACGTGTACAATTTAATTATGTTGGTCCAGAATTATTGCGAGCTGTACATCTGCCCCGAGCTCCAATAAACCAAAGGCCATACATATGGAATAAACAACGATTTTTTGTAGATAAATTACAGGTAAACGATAAAATATTTTTGTTTATTTTTAACCGACTTCATGACCTTTTAGGAGTATTTTGCTGAAGAGAAGTATATATAACGTTAAGCTGTATGAAGAACTTAATTTTATTGGATAATACCACTATGTAATATCTCTGTAAAGAGTAATGGAGAAAAAGTTGATGATCTTCAAAACTGTCGATGATAGTAATAAAGACTCACAAGTACAAAATTATTTGAAAAAATGAAAACCTTCTTTCACACTTACTGGAAACACCAATAAATTGTTAGTAGATAATTGTTTATTTACATATGCCTAATGCGGTTTTACATACGTTTTAATATCGCTCTGCTATACCATACGCTAATTTGTAAAAACGAAAAGTGTTTCCTCAAATACAGTGATTTAATTTTGTAGTATGGCGCACCTGTATGGGAAGCGCCACAAGCGTCTCCGCGCAATACTACACACCAACGACGCATAGGAGCAATGAGGGCGTGGCGTGAAGGGGTGAGTGTTTTCTCTCACGCGGGCCCCCAGCAGGGAACAGTGCGAGTTCACTCTCTTGTGTGCGAAACATAAAGATAAAATAAATGAATTTACACTGCAATTGGGCATAATCCGGTGGCAGTTAACTACACAAATAAGGTAATATAAAAAGCATGCTCATAATATAATAATAATAATAATAATAATAATAATAATAATAATAATAATAATAATAATAATAATAATAATAATAATAATAAATAATCATAAAAATAATAAGTTACATGAATAAAAAGAAAAAGAAACGTCTATAATCTAAAATCTAAATCCTCTCTGCAATGGCACTGCACTGCCCTGCACTGCACTTCACTTCACTATATCACTTCCTTCGTTATTTCTCTGTTCTGCACCGCAGGACACCTCACTTCACAATATAACACTTACGCATAGCTATATAACCTCCTATTCTTAGTACATAGTTCAGTGTAAATCACAAGCACTGAGCTCTCTGTTTTTTCGTTCTCCAATATATTCCGTACTAACTTGCGAAATCTACGCTACTGTAGGATTGCCCCGCGGCTCTTTAACAAACACAGTGAGCCGTATCAAGTGCCATTGGTGACGCAGTTCAAAGGTCAGTGACCGCCAGCTGTAACGTATGCACCAAGCGCCACATTATTTTCGTGCTGCAGCTGAACTTTCTATCGCCTGGGCAAAGACATTTGGAATTTATGCAATGTATACGCCGCGCAACATTGGAAAATCTATCTAACGCGTTACAGATTAACTTTCAAGATTTTTAATTAGAAGTCAATAAATTGATTAAATTGATAAATTGATGCCCTATTCACAATCAGTTATTCTATATGCCAGCGTGCCTCAATTTGAAGTGAACGACTATTTTTTATGGGGACGGTAAAAGTAATATTTTGTCGATGGACGTTGTAATAATACCGCCGAATGGCGAGTTTGTTCATGTATTATTCCATTAGAAAGAATTGATTTTCTCGCAAATGTTGTAAGACAAAATCAAATGTCGGTACATTTCCCATCCATGCAAGAATATTATAAATTTTATCTTATGGGGCACATTTCGAGAGCTCTACATGGAGTACATATACGTCTTTGAAAGTGCTTCTTTTCTATGATTTCGTGTGTCAGTTGCAAATACACTGCGAAAAACACAGCTACACCTTGGTGAAAGGTGAATTGAGATTTTGTAACTGAGAATGAGTATGTAAGAATATTTTGTGCATGCGTTTTTGTGTGATTTTTATCCTTACTATAGTGAAGATTACGAGTATTCAATATTCATTTCCCAGCTCTGAGATAATGAATTCAGGGTAAAATTTAATAAAATTCTTTTCCGTTCACGCCCTGTTGAAGAAAAGCTGGAACTAAGAGACATGGAAGGAGAAAAATTGAGGACGCTGTTAAGAGTAAATACGTGTGATGATTTGAATGTGATTCGAAGGAAGCTCTATTTTGCTTTTCCGGTGTATTATTTGAAAGTGTGTTGTACGTGGACGAAGACTGGCTTTAAACATAACAAATCTGTTCATTTCGTTATGTTAAAAACATTTACACCACATTACAGAAAGATCGAAGAAAAGTTTAGCCTCTTGAACGCACTTAAAAAATTACTTTCAATAAACATTACTAGGGACTTCCAGTTTAGCAGACCATTAGGTAACGCATTTGATTAAATTACATTGTCGTCGTTCGATGTAGCTGCAACCCCTATCTCTCGGGGGCAGCAGCCGTTACTGGTGCCAGTGTAACATATTGGCAATGTGTTACAGGAAGAACAATGAATTTCCATACAAGTGACAAAATAGATGCAATAGTTTAGGGACACTTCCGCTCATTTTTTTGTCATAGTTATTACTTTCACCAGCGTAAACAATAATGAACTTCACAGAACTTTCTTGATGCAACTTACTAGGCCTTACACTACGTTAATTCCGTGTACACAAATTGAAAAAAAAATGACATTATATAACTCAATAGTACTATTCTACAAACAACAGAATATCAGGACCTTGTCTTCAGTTGAATCTTCCATCATCAAAATTATACAATGATTTTTCCTTTAAAAATGTTCCCCCCACTGGCTGCCCCAGTCATTTTCTCAGTTTTTTGTTTTTGAGGCAAACGCGACACCGCACGCGCAGTTAGCAGAGGCGACCGGCGGCGGCGGCGCCTCATCTCGAGCGCGCGTGGAGGCCCCAGCGGGCGGGGCGCTCTCATTGCGTCGCAGCAAATTCTGCGGGGAGGGATGAAAATCGCTGCCTCTGGGCGCCTCTCCGCGACTTCCACAAAACTGCGCGTTAGTTATTGCAAATCCGCCGCCGCGAGCAAAGGCGCCAGGCCGGGAGCGACTGGGGAGGGGGCGTAGGGGAGTGCGAGGTAGGGAGCAGCATTTCAACCGAGGTGCAGCCGCGTCTTCGTCGGCGAGTTCAATTTCAAGGTGTTACCGCTCTTCCGGCGCCAGGCTCTTGTGCCACGCCAATCCCGTCTCTTCCTCGCCTCCTAAGCCATCGCCGCCCCCCTCCCCGCCCCCTCTCGACGGGCGTCCGCGGCGGCGACCCTCTGCTCTTCGCTCGCCACTTCTTGCGGCCTCCACCTGCGCGCCTGCCCCTCTCCACGGCAGCCCTACCGGCTCTCGGCCTCCCCGCTCTCCCGTCCCAGAGATTTTTTGTACTTGTCCTCCGCTTACCCAATCTCACGCCGCTCTCTTTCCTCTCTTCCTCCGTCCTTCCCCGTCGCTGAAGCCACCCACGTTTCTCGCAGCACCCTTCCCTTTTTTGCGTGTCCGCGCCTCACGCTTTTCCTTGCGGCATCACCGACTCTGCCAGCGGATCTTCCCATCCTCCGTCCCACGCCTCCATCGCCTTCAGCGCCATCCGCAGTGCCGGGCTCTGTCCTTCTCTTGCACCATCCCGCCCCCCGACAACACTCCCCGCCGCTGCCTCGCGAATTCCGACCTCTTGAAACCTCCGAAAGATCCCATAACCCCACCTCTCGGCAGTCTTCGACGCCTCATTATACCCTATCACTACTACTCTGTGTACCCTCCTCTTACCTTTTCCTCCCTCCGCTGGGCCCTTTCTACCCCTTCGACCTTCCCTACCTCAACGTGCCGTCTTTCCCACTGCCAGCGGCTGGCCCCGAAATCCCGCGCAGCGCTCGTCTTTCGCCATCGCTCTCCTTCGCCGCCTGTGCGGGGCCCGGCCCCTCCCCCTCGCCCCCGCCCCTCAACGATCCCGCACCAGCTGCCCACGCGGCGTCTTTAGAAGGGATGAGCGCGTCGGCCACTCGTCCGGTGAGAGGTTGCTCGGACCGCCCACTCCCTCCGACCTCCCCCGTCGACTTTTCCGTTCTATCGTGCAGCCTCTCTCCTCTCCTGGCCGCTGAGCTCTTTTTGTGGGGCTATTTTACGACCGGTGACAATGGGCCGCATCAACACGTGCGCGGACTCCGGCTGCCACGCCGCCGAGTGCCCGTCAAGAAGTAAAAAATAAAGGATGCGGTCCATTTTGAATTATAAAAGTTACGAAAAATCGAGCACGTGCTTTGCGTGTGTTTTGGTGTACTTGGGAGTCGAATACAAGATTTCACAGGGGTGCTGTGTGATGGACAAGAAGTCGAGGTAGCGCGCGTAAGCGGTGTCGTATGAAGTGTTATGACTGAAGTAGGTGAATCACATGGCAACCTTGTAGTGATGTTTTAGAAATACCAGTACTACCTTATAACTTGTCTTATATTAATTATTTATTTATTTTACGTCAAAAACAATTAAAAACTGTTTGTGACGTGTTATGGGGAGAAGTAAATTACGAATTATGTTCCAGGTACATCTAGGAATCGTATCTTCACAGAAAATCACTGCTGGTAAAAATAACACAAACTTCTTGATCTTTTCAGAATCATATACTGTCAACTTACTCTGTCTCGTAATACTGGTCATGAAGTTGCATTGAATGTGTGCATGTGTTGCATTGAATGTGTGCATTGAGAGTGGGCGATACGAGTGGATTTCATTTTACTTTCATCATGATTAAAGAGCTGTGCAATTGCACAATTAGAAATTATTTATTTGTGATAAACAGTTAAAATTAATCGTTTAAAATAAAATAATATTTTCGTCCAAACACAAACAATGCATAATTGCAACATTTTTGTTAATGTTTGAACAATATTTCAATTTTCAATTATGTCCATGATATAATGCTAGTTACAAACAGTGTTGTTTTCTTAGATGATTTTCTTGTAATATAAACAAAAGAATGTCGGAAAATATGACGGATTCGTGGCTCATGACAGTCTTGGAGAGAAGTTATTTGACAGTTATTGTCACAAATTTAGTTATATTCATTCTCATTTTTTCTTTAAAGGAAAGAAATGATCTATTCAAATGAAATACTACATCAGTCAGATTTCAAATTCTCAATTGAGAGTAAAATTTAAAAAAAATAATCAAAAATATCTTGATTTCATAATCCTGTTTACTTAAGTGTGATGAAAAAGCATTAACTTTTTACGTTCAGGTTAGGAGGTTTAACAGACAAATATTCTTGTCCGTTAAAAGCGCTGTCCGTCTGTACGAGAGAATTATTAACTTACAGAGACATAGAGAATTTATTTCACATTGTTTCTAAATACAAAAAATATCTGCAGGATTTAATAACGCAAGACAAAACGAAAACAAGGAAAGAATCCACCATCCACCAATCCACCAGATTCCACATGTTCCTGTCACTTAGCAAAGATGTTTATATAGAGTAGAATTTAGTTAGAAAATAAACACAAAATAGTAATAAGTAGTGAAGAATATAAACATAATACAATTCTCGGTTATTTGATAGAAAAAAATGTGGCAAACATATTTTCGTACGAAGACACTTTTCCCGGCCGCGCGTCGCTTCAGCTTGCGCGGGTACACCGCTTTCTGGATTTGGAGGGGAAATGAGCGCGGTCAGGGGAAGTTCCCCGTGCCCGCAGGAGCGCCGGCCTCCCCAGGCGGGCAAGTAGCTCCCGCGGGCGCGGTTTGACGTACCTGGTTTAGTGGGTTCGAAAACTTCTGGATTTCCAGAACCCATTGAAAGCATTGAACCCATTGAACCCATTGAATTTCCAGAACCCTAGAAGCGAGAGACCTCGCGCTGCGCCGGACACCACGCGATCCCTGGCAACTGTTAGCTAGGGTGGCCACATGTGTTCGAAGGAAAAAAACTGACAACGGGACGATATTGTCTTGTCACATTACACAAATACAACACAAAATGTAACTAAGCTGCTACACAAAGGGTCCAGCAATGTTCAGGTTGAAAAGTGACACTGTACACACAAAACTAACTAAATTATTTCAAAACGCAGAATACCCAAACAGCCTGTAAGGCTGTATCTAATTATCGACTACCGAATGTCGACTGAACATTGGCTCACGCGCGATGGTGATATGCGGGCGGAGAGGTGGCGGAGCCGGTTCTTCTAATACTCTCTATTCCTACCTAATCTACAACTACAAATGCAATCTACAATCCCACTTGTTGCCTTGTTGGTTGCTGACTGGCGCAAAGGCGGAAATTTGGAGTTAATATCTGGCGGCCCCAGCCCTCCGGATAGATATTAAATGAAATTTCTTTAAAACCTGACAATATTTTTTTCCGGTTTACCAAGATTTTCTTGACCGGTCAGATATGAAGAAAACCGGAAATCTGGCAACCATACCGACAGCTGATCACTACTCGCCTGGTAGTTCCCGAGATTTTCAAGAGCGGCGGGCAAGCCTTCACTGTCCTCTCCGGGCGCTCGCCACGTTGGACCTCGAGCGACGGTTGGCTGCTTTTCGCAGAATGCAGAGTTCTAGTATCAATGTATCAGTGAGGATTTTAAGAAATGCTCTAACGAAATTCTCTCAACAATGGCCTCCAAATAATTTCCCCCGAAGATGTCCATTTGAAAACAGATGTTGTTCTTTTATGATATTCTAAAAATCTCATATCTAAATTATTAGGGACGCGGAAATTTTAAAACACGTGAAAAAATGTACGTGTTTTTATATAAAACAATACTTACAACAGTAATCATACCTATATTACAGGAAAGAAAACTACACCATAGCTGTATATAATGAACACTAAACAATTGAGATGATATAAAGTTAATACAATCTACAAAGTTTTTGTAAATGTAGTTAATGTCGAAAAACAAATTCATAAATGTGCGAGGACAAACACTTTTTAAACTAGAAGTACTTCCAAATATTGTTGATATGGCAAGGAATGCTGTTGAATATCATTGAGATAAATAGATTAAATGTTGCTAAGTAAATGATTGGCCATGTATGCAACAAAACGTTAATTTTACCTATAAAATGGGTATTAGAAGACCTGATGCAATGTGTTTCTATCAGATTAATATTGAGAGATTTGTATAAGATAGACTGAAGGATTAGATTCATAATTTACAAATTTTGTGTGAAAGCCTATGCCTTGTGATAGCACTAATACTTCCTCTTTAGGATGGATGGAAATACTATGCATATGTTGAGCAATAAATTTGACGAAATGTATACGTGTAATTCTTGTATAGAAATAATTAAATGTGTAATTAGCGTTTCAATTCTCTCTACATTCTCCTTTTGAATAAAAAGCTAATTAAATTTGTTCTCTTTTCAAAAATATCCTGATGGCGTTGGGCAGATTTTTTTAACAAACAAAGTATGTTAGGTTGTTGAATTCATTAATGTTTTTGTAAAGAATGTAGAGGAAAGTACCCAAACTCGGACCCGTTTCCTAATGCGAGCCCCTTGATTAACAGCTCTGTAGAGTGCTGTTGCCTATTGGAAACGTACTAAATTAGTAGTTCTTAGCAAGAACGCAATCCAGTCGAGTGGTAGTGTCTTCATCTTCACTTGTTGCTGGACAGTCGGCCAATCGTGCGAACAGTGAAAAGCAAAGTTACTTATTCTCAGTTCCCTGATTTCGCTACTTCATCGGTAAGTCTTGTAACCAGTACATTATTTTGAAGGGGACATCACAAGATATTGATGTAAGGTAATGTAAATAACTTTTACTTACCATGAAAAAAGTATTTGGCATTTGGAATACAAACACGCTGGTGCCTAACCCGAGCTCCAAAACGTTCTTCACGCGGATCCCCAATTTTCCGTCTTGTAAAATAAAACAATTAAGGTCTTTGACACTCCTTATACCTTAGGAGCGTAATAAAATCCAAGATTCTTCTCTGTAACCTGTCTCTTCGAGACGGCAGTAAGAAGAGGAAGAAAACGTCAAGTGACAATTTCAGTATTTAATTCCAGAAAATTCGAAAAGAAAGAAATTTAAGAAAATTCGTAAGTGAAACAAAATCAAAGGTACGATTCCACCTCCAGGAAGGAATCGAACGACATGCCTGGATCTGGAATCGAACGACATCTGAATCTATCGAATTGGAATGTCTAGGGATGTCTTCCCTCTCAGTTGAAGAAGATGTAGGACCGTATTTATAAATCTCTGCCGTATTTATAAATCCTGCCAGGCTCAGCAGGCTGCCAGTGTTCGGTTTTGCGATTTATGAACGGCCCCCAGCCAATTCCAGTCGCCCCTTGAGCTCCTAGCAAGCCCCCAGATGGCAGGCCCCTAAGAGCTCTGCTGGCAGAGCTTCATAAATACGACCCGTAGAGTCCATGTTTGCAGTGTACACTTTTCAGAGGACTTTAGGAGAACTACGGGTGAAATGCATATTGTATTCGCTCTGGACTCTTGTAGAATGTGCGAGAATGAAAAAGATGCACATATATGTGACTTTTGCCGTACTTCAATATATAGACTTTGTGCAAGACATATATGAATATTTCTTATGTATAAGATGTTAAATTTGTATTTTTATAAAATGATACTAAGTTCATCTACTTGCAGCTTTTCTCATTTATTTTCCCATTTCTTGACGCTTGTGGTATGCTCACATTAAGAAACCTTTTTTAAAAAATCCACAAACTTAATGATTACGAAAAAAATATTAATAATTTTTAAATCACTTGACTAATAAATTTAAGAATACAACATTTATATAACTAAGTATGTATTGCAAATATTGTTATTTAATTATGCAAAAAATTGGATTTTAAAATATTCGAACAGTAAATGGGGGCCCGGGTTTGGGTACTTCATCTACTATTATCTCTTTGTCGGTGCATACGGGTACAAATCACTTTGGAACGAGGATAAAATACGGACAATTTTTTCTCTAAATTATGATTAGTGAGTTATTTCTAAGTTTCATTAATGATAAAATAGAAAAGAAACATATTGCACACACACTTAAAACTATTGTATAAATATTTTATTTTTAATTTGCAATAAAAACGTTTTGTCATGCATATTACACAACTCGGTTTTCACCCGGATGTATCCAAAAAGGTATGTGCTGGTGTAAAATTATTTTTGTATGTGTGTTGCGGTCTCCGTGGCCACATCATCGTGGGAGATCCTAGGGTTCGAGTCCAGACGGTGTCGGATTTTTTAGAGTAGCTAGATAGCAAGGCCTTTTTTAACCATCTGGTGAATTTAAGTGGACGGCTGCTCTTATTTTGTGGTTTTGAATATTTTTTCCTATGAAAATTGGGCGAATGTCGTCTTAGTACTTTAACAAACGGACCGCGCGCTTCTTTCTTGATGTCGTAGGTTTCCGCGGCCAGTCATACGTGATCTGGGCTGTCCGGGTGACGCCGCGTCGAAGGCTTTGTTGTCGACGTTTCAACTAACATCGCAGTCTTCTTCAGGGCTGTAGTGGCAACCCTGAAGCACTACAGCGCTGAAGAAGACCAAGCTATGATGGTTGAAAAGTTGGCACCTCAGCCTTCGACGCGGTGCCACCGCGACAGCCCAGATCATCTTTCTTTATCCTTGTTCGTCACTCCCCTTACACACACACACACACACACACACACACACACACACACTTGCATGCACTACAATACAGTACATATCGTAAAATCAGTTGAAAACTTAGAGCTGGTCTATGCTGAGGCAGCGTTCCACTGGGGGAGCTATCTGGAGGAGCAAACCCTCACGCCAACGAGTAGATCCCCGCTGGATCCCACCATTCCATGAGGGAGAAATATCACCTCTTCCCAGTGTAGAACATGCGCTACACTTACGGGACTAAAGGCGTAAGTAGTTGACACGCCTGAAAACGGCTCGCGACAGCGCCACTGTGGCCACCTAACTGAATGCACTGCTAAGCGCCGGGCGTCACATTTGGCGTGTGCGGTTCATGCGCGCATCGCGCCGGCTGGAACCAGGCCCCGAATCCCGGGCAGAGCGATTCAAGGAACGCGCTGTAAACGAAATAATACGCTTCGGCAGTAAAGCGTAAGCGCGCCCCGTCCATAATAAAAGGGCGCCGTAAACAGTGCCGCCCCGCGGCGTGGCATGCGGTGGGCGGCGGGCGCGTGGGTGGTGGGCGACGGGCAGGGGGGCGGGCGGCGGGCAGTGGGCAGTGGTGGCGAGCGGCGGGAGCATGGGTGGTGGGCGGTGGGCGTTTCGGTGGCATGCGGTGGGCGGCGGGCGGCGGGCGGCGGGCGGCGGGCGGCGGGCGGCGGCGGCGGCGGCGGCGGCGGGCGGCGGGCGGCGGGCGGCGGGCGGCGGGCGGTGGGCGGCGGGCAGCGGGCGGCGGGCGCGTGGGTGGTGAGCTGTGGGCGCGTCGGTGGCATGCGGTGGGCGGCGGGCAGCGGGCGGCGGGCGCGTGGGTGGTGAGCTGTGGGCGCGTCGGTGGCATGCGGTGGGCGGCGGGCAGCGGGCGGCGGGCGCGTGGGTGGTGAGCTGTGGGCGCGTCGGTGGCATGCGGTGGGCGGCGGGCAGCGGGCGGCGGGCGCGTGGGTGGTGAGCTGTGGGCGCGTCGGTGGCATGCGGTGGGCGGCGGGCAGCGGGCGGCGGGCGCGTGGGTGGTGAGCTGTGGGCGCGTCGGTGGCATGCGGTGGGCGGCGGGCAGCGGGCGGCGGGCGCGTGGGTGGTGAGCTGTGGGCGCGTCGGTGGCATGCGGTGGGCGGCGGGCAGCGGGCGGCGGGCGCTCCAAGCGTCGCGGCTGCCTGTGGGCTCCTGAGTGCCCCGTAGACGCTGGCGGTGGCTCCGCGCTCGGTCCGCGCGCAGGGATGCGTGAGGCTGATGAATAGTTCATGAGCATAACAGGCCGTTATTCTCATGCTTCAAACGAAGGATTTGGAGTAACGATTTGCTCTCGTAATCAGCACGATCTTGTTGAGACGATGGTTTTGGATATTTCAATAGTGGGATTCGATCGAAGGTACGATAAAACATGAACAATTAATTGTTAGTCAAATTTAGTTTAACCAATTGTTAAATAATAATAATAAAAGAAGAAGAGAAAGAAGTATGCTGTGTTTCACGACCATCTTTTCTAGAATCCATATTGTTTGTTAAATATAAGTGTTTAATGAATGAATTAACTGACCAATTGTATTTGACGAAGTGGTTAATAGTGTCAGAACATTAAGGATATTTTCATATGTAATTATTAATTACTATCGACACAGTAAGATAATAAATATTAATATTGATTCGGTAGGAAAACCTAGAGTAGGGACAGGAAAACAATATTGAAAGTGAATATAATCAAACAGGCGTGATGAAGCAGGGAAACAGTATTATAATGAAAGATTTAGCAGTGAATCGTTTATAATTATTTCTGATAATGTGTAGTAATAAGTAATATCCTTGAATGACGAGAAGTACTCGTGGAAAATTCAAATGTTATAGAGAATGAAAAGATGGCAAAATGACAGAAAAGTTAAATATTCCTTGAGAGGAACTTAAACTTCATACATAATAGTCTTTTACGCATATATATCCAATCAAAGGGATTAATGCAAAATGAGCCATAACATATTTCATTTTCTTTCTACTGGCCTTATATTAAGAACATATTTAAGGCAGACATTGTGCAGTAAGGTAGAATTACTCTCGAATATTTTGGTGAATGTGCGTTATGTTTGCTTTCAGATTCACAATTTTCATTTAGAGCGATGCTGCTTTCCTTGAATTGTATGAAGTTTATCTGAAACTCTAATAGTTTGGCTATGTACGTTGGATTGGCGTAGCGTTTCTACGTGGAGAATGCGCAACTATTGCAGCTGTTGGAGGATTTGTTCCTGGTGTTTGATGATGTTGGCGAAACATTCGGCGTTCACCCTGGAAAGTTAAATTAACTTCCAGCGAATCCATTTCCTGTAGAGTAGAGACACCGTATTCATGGCTACAAGAGGGAGTAAACGTGAATACTAATTAGTCAGTATTAGACGCAGTGACCGCAGTGGCATGGGAAGCAAATGTCGAAGAAGGAAAAAAAATAAATAAAAGCGAGGGGAGCGAGCTAAGCAGCTGAGCGCAAACCACAAAACCAGAGACGGAGGATCCCGCCTGGCCCCGCTCCGCCCTGCCGCGCCCGGCTGCTCTCGCCCCGCCTCACCATCCCTGCCCCGCTCCGCTGCGCCCCGCTACACATCGCTCCACCCCTCCCCGCCCCATCCCTCCACGGCCACGAGAGAGCAAGCGCAGGAACTTCGCAGCTGTCTACCACTGGAGCACTTCCGCTTACTACGTCGCCAGCGTCGATCCCTTTCAGGCGATATTATACTCCAGTGCAACACGCAGATTACGAGACGGATCGTAAAGTTACAGGCCAAGCAATCCCCTAACACGAACAGACTTTGCTTTAAAGGCTTATGCAGGAATAGTTCCATAATTTCTAAACCATCTGCGTATGTGTAATCAACACGATTTTTACTTCGTATATCTCAACTAGAGTAATGAAATTAGTTATCGGTTCAAGAATATATTTCAGAACGGAAAAGTTATTTTGGTGTACAATACGAATGTGTAATTCATCGTTTCAAAGACATTTCTCTTAAATTTAAATCGCGTTAATTGCTGTAATTGAACGTCAGTTTAATATCGATTTAAAATGTTGAAAGTCTTTAAATTGTGATCCTTTATTTGTATCTGATTGACAATTTTTTAACCAAACAAAAGGTTCTTATTTTCTACTTTTAATTTATCTAGAATATATAAAATGCATGCAGAAGAAGAAGATGAGCCTGTAAAACAATGGTTACATTGAGGTTTTTTTTTCACTAGTTTAACTACAGCTTTGATCCACCTCGTTCAGATTCATCTATTACATATTAACAAATAAACTTAATGATCCATGCTTAGAGGACAGTGATGAAGCAAAACTTTTGAACCAAAAGGAATCGCAAGTCCGAAAAGCAGATTTAGGATATGTAAAGTTAAAAGCGGATATAAAAAGTAAGAACAAAAGTAAATCTTTCGAAGCACCGAATTTTCCTGTGCCATTCCTCAGCAATTCTCAGGCTTTATATAAGAGACAGTTATGGTTTTATGATGAATGCGTCCAGGTTTGTTCGTATGATGATTCCTATATGGTGATGTGGAGTGAAGAACAAGCTAGGCGTGGATCCTCTGAAATAGCATTTGCACTTTTCAAAGTCTTAAATGACTTGCGGAAGACAAATATTCTTCCTGTAAAGGAGTTACAGTTGTGGAGTGACGAATGCAGTGGGCAAAACAAAAACTTTTTTATAGTGACGTTTTGCTCCTATTTAGTTCAGCAAGAATTTGCAGACAAAATTTGACACAAATTTCTTATGAGCGGTCATACATTTCTTCCTTGTGACAGGAACTTCAATCACATTGTAAAAAACTCATGTTAATGAAATTCATTTGCCTTTGGATTGGTGCAAATTAGTAGAGAAAGCTAAATGTAAAAATCCATTTAAAGTTCTCACAAAGCACGGTGAAGATGCTTTTGACTTCACAGAGTTGCCTGTAAAAATGTTCAATAAACCGAAGTCTTCATCCGGTTTGAAGATACCGACGGTGTGACAGAATTTTGTATTGTAAAGGAGAATCCATTTTCCCTACTATACAATCATTGAGATAGTGTAAAGTAGAAAGGTATGAAATAATAAATATTCAGAAAGTTGGATGCCAACTTAGCCTTCCAGCACTTGTGAACAAGTATAAGGAACAACGTTCTATAAATGCAGCTAAAATCAAAGATCTGAAAGCACAAATAAACTTTCTACTATCAACTAAGAAGTTCTTCTGGGTAGAATTTTTGGCCAAACAAGAGAAACTCCTAACCTCACAACTTTCCCAAGAAAATGTTGATCAAGATGAAAAGGAGGATTTAAACTTCATTGTAGTTCGGGAATAGCTATGTAAAAACAATAAATTGACATTAATACTGCTTTTTTATTTTTTGAACAATATTTAATAAACATCAATCTGGCAAAATAATTTCTCAATGTGTAGATGTGATTATTTTACCGTTAGTACCCTTCTAATTTTTCAGAGAACTTGCAGGAACAGGGTTACAATAAAATTATTTTAAAGAGGCAAATAAAGTTAATGGCAGTTGTTCAATAGACATTTTACTAATAAGCCTATAATATCTTACCTTCAGTAAATATCTTATAATTACCTCATAATTCTCAACCCATCAATTAAAATACACACGTTGATGAGCCAAGTAAAATATTTTCTACTCCATAACTATTTCTATACCATTGAAAGGTTTCTTACAAGAACCAAACTAGTCCAAATTCGAAATTTTTCAGAAGGCACCCAAAATTTCATAGCGTAGACGTGCGTAGTAATAATTTTATGATTTTCCCCTGCCCATGACGTTCAATGTGTTTGGCACTTGCCGAAAGGAAACGCAAAAGGTATTAGCAGATGGCGCCACTTGTAGGAAAGGACTTGGTGAAATATCTGAAAATATAGAATTTTGGACTTGTTAGGTTCTTGTAAAAAAACATCAATTAGAGACTAGATTGGACATCGAAAAGAAAAATAATATTTATTCTTAACAATGATATATAATCCTTAAGTTACCATTGGAACTGTATAAGTCTAAAAAATTAAATATGCCTCTAATATTGTACTTTATCTTCTGAGTCAATGACCCCAACCTCGATGACGTTTTTCATCCAGTTCCATTGAGCAAACACTGAGAGGGTGCCTTGTACTGCTTCATAAATGTAGCTTCCCTATGCGTACGTTTTGTTGAGCTCTTTTTGCTAGTAGTGGTTGGAGTAGAGTCGGGGATGTGGATTGCTATGGTATTAGCACTATTTCTAGTTTTCGAATGTTGCTGCTCGCGCTTTGTTGGTATTTTTGTTTATCATTCATCTACTATATGGTACAAGAGTGAAATAAGGATTTTGGAGCACAAGAAAACGTGCTTGGGCTATTCGTGCGAGTATCTCCCATACATCACATAGAGTACGTCTTGCTGTCTGTCTGTCTGTACTAGCACAACAGCCTCTGACGGGGCCATCGCCAACCAGCGGCATCTCGACCTTGCGGTCATGGATTACGGGGTATGTGTGGTTAGCACATAGACCTCCCTACTCCTTATTCTGGTCATCTCAAGCTGAGAATCGAGTTTTCACATCGTCACACAGCAATAGATACTGGGACATGGCAAGAAAAGCGCACTCTATAATCTACCTCCACCGGAAATCGAACCCGGGGTCGCGTAATGTAAAGCGGGCACGCTGACCAGTGAGCTACTCGTGGGTGCACTTAGAGTACCTAGAGTTTTTAAATATTTTTTATGAAGTCATCGAATCAAATCAAGAAGTTTTGATGAATAAATCAAGCCAAATGAACATTTTAACGACCTACTATGTACCACCTCCATTTCCTTTGACACGTGATTCCTAACCACCAAACGACAAACGCGTAAAAACCGTAAATTATAGATATGTATTTCCTGTTTTTATAGTCTTTCTTGCTGAATTACACTGTGAATAGTTTATCGAGTGTGCCTCTCTAATAGTATGTTGAATCCAATTGAACCTGATTTGTCTGGGCATTGAAATGAACAAACAGGATGCCGGAAAACGTGATACACTAAATTCCTATGCTTCCCTCGCAGGATTTAGAACAGCAGAGATAATAGTTTTCATATTCCTGGAATCATCTAGTAATACTGTGGATTTGGAATGAAGGTAAATTATTCTGTTGAAAGGGTGGTTGTCGTGAAGTAACCTAAATAAGAATGCAATATAATATGAAACTAGAATATTAGCTGCAAAGGAAATAGGTACATAACATGGTGTGGGACTCTAGTAGATTTGTGTACGTGCATTCAACCAGAGCTTGCGTATCGCTCTCCTCTCAGCTACTTGGAGTTCCCGTCCCACTCCTTCCCAATTCTTTCCAAATCACTCGCCAGCGCCCTCTTGCAATATGTGACATGCAGGATTAAATCTTTATTTTTGTGGGAATCACGCTCTCTCTCTCTCTCTCTCTCTCTCTCTCTCTCTCTCTCTCTCTCTCTCTCTCTCTCAATCCGCTTTGTTCGTAATGCCGCTGATGGTATGCTTTTAGAGGGTAGGAATGAACATTACCGTCCGACGGATTTGAAATGTACCATCAAGTCATGCGTTCGGTCAACGGAACCTTTCATTAGAACTGATTTGCATCATCCAGAGAAAAAAGTGGATTTGTTCCGGTAAATAATTTGAGGTAAAGCTGGCCGTGAATAGAGAATTGTGATGACACATAACAATCTGAAAGACTGGAGGGTAAATATTGAATGGCAATAAGTTAAGTATTTCCAAACAAATACATGATTCATTAGGAAAATTACGGTAATCATGGGTCGTGAAGGTGACGCTAATCAAGCGTCGTTGCCGTCAGATCAAAGATCATAAAGAGAGGAGGGAAATCACATTTGAAATGTGACGATGAAGTCAATCACTGAATTATATACTACTCGTGTATTCCAAGAGAATGCCGGAGAATTACTGTAAACTCCAGTTAAGAATAGCGCGGGAACTGACCCACCGGGGCCGCGTAGGTTCTCTAGTAACCCTAGTTCTTAGCAAAATTTCCGTAATGTACCGCAGCATTGTGAATCACTCTCTCGATGCCGATCAATTATTTCACAATTTTTGCACAGCCCAGACTTATTCGAGACTTGGTTCGCGTTCTAGCATTAGTGACGGAAACTTACCCCATGACCCCATGACTGAAGTTTATGGGGGTGAGAGCCATATGTGGATGGGGGAGTTCAGACTAGCCCCTGGTTCTAAAGATCGGAGAGGAGAAGAGTTGGATTCGAAGAATCGCCCTTCTTAGTCGAAGTGTAAAGTACTGTTCCGGCATTCGCCTCGAACTGAATGGAGGGAAAACACCAGCTGATTGAGTATTTTGTGTTTCGGGTCGCGACAACGGTTATGATCATTAAGCCCGTAAGAGAAGTGCATGTTTTACCACTTGAGCTGGCGGTGTTCTTTCCTTGTTGGATGCTGAGATCCGGTAGTGACCTACACGTCGGCTTGCGGGGTTTTCCCATCCAAGTATCTCCCACCAGCTTGGTACCGTCCCGCCCGGGACAATCTTTAAGCTTCCGATGGCTCTTCCGGCACGTGCGGTAGTGTAGTGAATATAAGTGTGTAACAAGGTTAGAATAAGGACAAGGATGAAGGAAAGATCACGCGCTGTCTGTTGCACGTTTTATAGAGTACTGCTCCGGCATTCACTGGAATTGATCGTAGAAATCACGTCTAAACTACCGATTAAAGACTCCCACAGACTGGCGCGGTAGATCCGCACCGGGTGCGGCGCGGAAAGTGCCGAGCTAGACCCGGCCGCGGAATTCGCATCGGAGCGTCAATTATGAGTCAACGTTTGGTGACGGTCGGCAAGGTCGCTCGACCCCCAGGGGAGCGAAGGACTCTCGAACACAGGCAGACTTCCACGAAACTCGAGCTGCAGCGGAAGAAACGAGTCTGACTGTAGTACCAATTTCATCGCCGATTAAACGCTACCGATCCGTTGCCGCGACGCTTGCATGCCGTGCAGGTCGTGACGCGAAACTTCCGCTGCGGTCAATCCGCTTAGGCGACGAATCTTCCGCGTCGGTCTGTGGAAGCCTTAAAGCAGCTGGCCGCTAAAATTCTCCAGACCAAGCTGAATTTGACCTAGCTATACAGCTGTATAACTTGGTAAGAACACATTCGCTCCTGCATAATAATAACTATTTGCAAAGACAATTCGTCTACAGATTTTGGCAGTGATCCCTTATCGTGCCCTTCGCAAAGGAATCGACTTACTGCCGCGAGTGCATGGGGAACGATTATTTGAATAACTTTATTCCGCACTGAGCACAAGGAAACGTCCACAGTTAATGAAGCTACATTTCTGTCCAGAGCAAAAGAGGGAACATTTCAGCAGTCCCTCAAAAGTATCAGGGCAACAGGACGAACACTCAGATCGAGATGGGGGTCATTGACCCAGGAACCGAAGTGAAATTCTTGTTAAAGGCATATTTGGTCTTTTAGAATTACACAATACAAATGACAACCGATACATTAACTTTCATAATCCATTAAATGTCAAGGGGAACCTCGGCTTCGCGCTCCGTGCCTCACGTTCGGCGACTCGTTCCCGACCGCGCGCGTTCCCCTCGCGACTTGCGCCTCACGACTCGCGCCTTCCTGGCCGCGAATCACGATTCACGACTCGCGAGTCGCCACTCACGACTCGGGAGTCGGTTCCCGCGGCTGGGGGTCGCGATGCGCCAGGTCGCTGGCGCCGCCTTCCCGCGCGCGCCCCGGCCGCTGCGTTTAATTGCCTCCCCGCGCGGCCCAGCGCCCGAGCGGGCGCGCGCGCTTCATTGAGGTGTCGGAATGAACGGTCACGTACGTATCAACGGCGATCCCGGCGCGGCCGCCGCACAAACTGCTTGCTATACATGTATACAGGTATTTCGTGCCCCTCCATATGCATGCACGCTATATTACGTATACATTCTCATCAGATACGCGCGCCGCTGGACTCGTCCGTCTTCTTTTTGTGTCGTACTCCACTTTTCAGATCTTTATCCGTCCGTCGGTCCACAGTATGCCAGCACAGCAAACAGCAGTGCCCTCGTATTGACGTTCATCCGAAGTTGGCCGAGAGTGCACGAAGCACTATGACCGTTCGAGCCTCCGCTTCGAATTCGGTTTGCGACTCAGTCGGGTACAAAGCGTCGAAATAAACGCACACTCGTGCTCATGCTTTGTTTATGATTCCGTTTCGCGACAAGAAATAAAGCACGATTTCGCAATATATTTTAATTGTGCGAGGAGAATCATAAAAATACTATATAATTATGATAGTATTTCCCCAAGCAGCAAAGGCACATTGCGTGGTTTCTTCTGTAGACTTCGTAAATGCTAGATATTCGTTTGTTTCGTGGAAGAGGCCAGGGCTACGCTTTTTTTCATTTGCAGGGCTTAGCATTAGTTATCGTGAAAAGACCCGATCGAATGCGACTATTACGTAACAGCTTGAGGTACGTACCTCGGTGTTTGAGGCCCTTTAACATGCATTCCTAAAAGCGGCTTGTGAAGTTTGTCGGGCTTGACCCCGTGTTTGGCGAAATAGGTGCCCCCCCCGCTCTACATTGCATTGAACGCGCCGCTCGCCCCTCTGCCCCCCCCCCCCACGGGGGGCCAGCCACTCCTCCCAATGGGCTGCTCATTGCGCCGGTAGCGGTAGCGGAAGCGGAGGCGGAGGCGATGACGGTGACGGCGATAGAGACGGTGACGCAGACGGTGGCAGGGTCGCTGACGGTGACGCTGTCAGTGAGGTTGTTGGAAACGATGACTGTGCATTTTGTGTGTGAGGGTGACAGTGATGCGGACGACGAAGGTGACTTAAGAGTGACTGTGAAGGTGACGGTGAGGGTGGCGGCAAGGGTGACGGCGAGGGTGGCGGTGAGGGTGGCTGCGAGGTTGACGGTGAGCATGGCGGCGAGGGTGGCGGTGAAGGTGGCGGTGAGGGTAGCGGCGAGGTTGACGGTGAGGATGGCGGCGAGGGTGGCGGTGAGGATGGCGGTGAGGATGGCGGTGAGGATGACGGTGAGGATGGCGGGAAGGGTGGCAGTGAGGGTAGCGATGAGGGTGGTGGTGAGGGTAGCGATGAGGGTGAGGTGAGGGTGGCGGTGAGGATGACGAAGAGTATGACGCTGTGGGTGACGGTTAGAGCGACGGCGACTAAGGATTTATACAGAAAGATGTAATTAGCAAATATCCACTCGTCTAAAATTGAGGATATTATTAGTGTAGTGGCGGATGTGCTCGCTTTCCATCTCTGCATACATCCACACGTAAATTCATATCCATTTGGTCTGATGGGCATATAAGAGTTGCGAAGATAACATTCGTGTTCTCCCGTTTCCTTAATCTCCCACCTTCTGCTATTGCTTTGTCAATAGTGTTTTAATCACTATCCTCATTTTGTCATTGTATTGACCATCGGTAGTGAGGATCTTAGAGAGATATCTCGGGCAAAGAAGGTTGTAATGAAGACGATGGGACGAAAATGCCTTGTGCATCTGCCTATGAAGAGCTAGTGGCTTCCAAATCTCATATACACATTTGCATAGGCTACGAATGAGTATTTAATATGACGCAACTTTCGAAACTTCTTGTTCGGTTCCAACACCCGATATCTTTATTCGAGAATGCTGAATTATTTGGCTAAAGACTTGCTTCTTGCTGCTGCATATTGAACGTGTATTGAGTGCACGAAAATTGCGAAATTCTTACGTTCGGTTTTTACGTCGTAATAAATATTTTTTTTGAACACATTCAACAATCAGTTGCGAAGAATATGACAATGAATATCAGAATTCTGAGAATTTTCTTCTTATAGAATATCTGAAACCACTACGTTTTTACAAAAACACATGCCATCAAAATTTAGAAGACTAATACTTTAATTTATCGTAGGCACTATATTTTAAACACTAGGTAAAATAGTAGTTATGCGTAGGAATATAAGACGATAACATATTAATGAAAAAGCAGAAAGATTACGCACCCTGCCTTAGTTTTCTGCCATCGATGTCTAATCATCAGACTTTAGAAGATAATGCTTCAATTTATTGTAGGCAATATGTTTTAAACACTCGGTAACTAGTAGCGATGCGGATAGTGTTCTGCCATCGATGTCAAATCATCAGAATTAACCTCTTTCCTATGTGTACCACAACACATACAATCACAACTGCTGTTATCCCTAGCCATTGCTATCAATATCGTCGCCTGGATTTCCTCTAGCAATGTTTTTACACCCATTGCCGTTATTTCCAATTCCTCACTCATTAAATTAAAGCCGGATTGCCAACTGCTTAATCATTTGTAATACTCATATAATTCTGCAGCGTCCGTAATATATCACTTTAGATAAGGATAACTGTGGAAACTTAGAAATTGGTGGGGAAGGACGTTTGTTTGCAGTGATGCCTGAAGGGGACATATAAAGATTTTTCTCTTGTAAACGTAAAGAGATGTGTGAATTGCGTTGAAAACAGTCTCTGACGGCCTGCTTCGTGGTGGAGCTCGTCCATTTTGTGTTGGAAAGTTTTGTAGTTTTTAAGTTTTCCCGGGCGCCCTGATTGTCTCATTTTATGGGCTCCCGCAGAGTTTTTTTGGTAATCACTCACTCGCGAATACACTTTTGTCGCTCGTCGCTTGCTCAGCACTCTTGCACCTTTTCGCTTCTCCTGATTTTCTTTCGGCTGCTTCTTTTATTTATTTTGTCATTCCCGTTTCGCACAGCTACCGGTCATTTTTTGTTTCGTATTTTTTATTTTTATTTATTATTTTGTACAAGTTTGATCCAACTATAATTTCTATAACTAATAACCCGTCACCCAATGCTAATCTTCTTTATATTTTCCTAATGCTAACCCATAACCAATTTGCTTTTTTACAATATAAACTAAATCTAATTTTCTAACGACCTAAACTGATAAAACAAACAATACGAAAAAAAATAATATTACTAACCTAATTTCCTAGTGACCTAAATTTACAAACTAAATATTTACATTTCAAATTTACTCGAGGATACGTGACAAGAACAAGGACATTACAGAAAGACCTCAAACGTATTTGCCTGCTGACCTAAGTTTACGAACTAACGGCTTACAAACTAATGACCTAAATTTACAAACTATGGAACAAACAATATTACAATACAATGAACGATGTTACAGAATAGACAGAATTATAGTACATGAGAAAGTAATGGACAGTATGAATATGTGACAAAAAAGATGTGATGTATGTATAACACATGATTTAGGAAGGATATACAAAGAACACATGTAATATGTGTACAAACACAATACAAAACAAATAGAAACATTTATGAATATATTTATGACAGAAACAAATATAAAATACAAAGTATTTACAAACACAGACATAATAGGAAGAATATAGAAAAGAACAAAGATAATATGTGTACAAATATGAACAGGAAAGAAAAATGTATGAACCAGAATACTGGGAGCTGTTCCTTGCCCGCAGAGCAGCTGGTGTGTGAGAAACGAGGAGGTTGTAGAGTGTGTTTGTGTGCATGTGGTTTCAGGGAGGTTTGTGAAAGAGAGAGGATGTCGGAAGGGAGTAAAGAGATGCAAGGATATGAAGGTGTGTGTGTGTGTGTTTTGTGTGTATATATATATATATATATATATATATATATATATATATATATATATATATATATGGTAGAGTTGGATAGGAAGATAGGTAGAAATGAAAGGTCCGACAGTTGCTGAAATGGAGATGGCACAAAACAGCGATGCCGAAAGTGGGAAATGAACGCTCAAGGCGTGTGTTCCTGAGGAAAGACTGGGACGCAGGGAAAGACGGAGGCTTCGGGGGACGCGGATTCGTATAGAGAGCCAGCAGGAGTTGAGACGGGGCGGAGATGGAGAAGTCTGTTGAGGCAGAACAGAGAATGAGACGAATACTGAAGAGGGAAAGGCGGGCCGCAGGAGATGGACAGGAACGCGGACGGGTGGGGAGCGGCGCCGTGCTGGCGCCGTTGCTTCCCGAGGGGCGCTGGCGACGCTGCCGACGCTGGCCCCCAGCAACAAGTTAGCCTCACTCAGGCCTGACGCGCCACCAGGCCACGCGCCGGCGGCAGCCCCCCGCTGAGCCACCAGCCGCCCTGGCGTCCTGGCGAGGGCCGGGGCGAGGGCCGGGGCGAGGGCCGGGGCGAGGGCCGGGGCGAGGGCCGGGGCGAGGGCCGGGGCGAGGGCCGGGGCGAGGGCCGGGGCGAGGGTCGGGGCGAGGGCCGGGGCGAGGGCCGGGGCGAGGGCCGGGGCGAGGGCCGGGGCGAGGGCCGGGGCGAGGGCCGGGGCGAGGGCCGGGGCGAGGGCCGGGGCGAGGGCCGGGGCGAGGGCCGGGGCGAGGGCCGGGGCGAGGGCCGGGGCGAGGGCCGGGGCGAGGGCCGGGCGAGGGCCGGGGCGAGGGCCGGGCGAGGGGCCGGGGCGAGGGCCGGGCGAGGGCCGGGCGAGGGCCGGGGCCGGGGCGAGGGCCGGGGCGAGGGCCGGGGCGAGGGCCGGGGCGAGGGCCGGGGCGAGGGCCGGGGCGAGGGCCGGGGCGAGGGCCGGGGCCGGGGCGAGGGCCGGGGCGAGGGCCGGGGCGAGGGCCGGGGCGAGGGGCCGGGGCGAGGGCCGGGGCGAGGGCCGGGGCGAGGGCCGGGGCGAGGGCCGGGGCGAGGGCCGGGGCGAGGGCCGGGGCGAGGGCCGGGGCGAGGGCCGGGGCGAGGGCCGGGGCGAGGGCCGGGGCGAGGGCCGGGGCGAGGGCCGGGGCGAGGGCCGGGGCCGGGGCGAGGGCCGGGGCGAGGGCCGGGGCGAGGGCCGGGGCGAGGGCCGGGGCGAGGGCCGGGGCGAGGGCCGGGGCGAGGGACGGGGCGAGGGCCGGGGCGAGGGACGGGGCGAGGGACGGGGCGAGGGGCGGGCTGAGGGATAGGGGCGGAATGACGCTTGGGGGAAGTTGCTGTGAGGGGTGAGCGGAGGAGGACCGCGCGGGGCGGGACTGGATGGCGGTGGAATGGGGTGGGAGGTCGGATGGGGTGAGGAAGGGGCGTCGGGACGGGGCATATCAGCGGGGGCGGGCAGCTAAGGGCTTCGCGTCGACCGGAAGTGGGCGAGCGCGCCGGAAACACTCCTTGCCTCGGGCGGCGCCACGCGGGGCGCTTTCAACATGCTCTTTTACTTCTCCACATTATTCGCTCTTAGCTTGGAGTCATGAAGTATTGTGACCACTGAATGGGCAGAAATTCGGTCCGTTTGTGATATGTGAGTCAAACGATAAAACATGCTTTGCTATTGCTACTGCTACCTGCTGTTGCGTGCTTTTCTGGAGCTGTTATTGACCTTCGTTGATTTATTTGTACTAGAAAAGTTCTAATAAAAGTAAGTAAAAATAGTATATTTATTACAGTAGTCTCGTCACAGGTTTAGAAGAATCAAGTATGGCATTGACACGGATATTCCATTGTTTACATCTGCAATTAGTTCCGTGGATGAAAGGAAGGGAAGTGTTGGTTAAAATTTGAACTGGTTTTGGGTTCACTTTTAGGAACATGCCGATGTGATGTCTACGACTCATGACGGTTTTCAATAACTCGAAAAGATAATTGATTAAATATTTGTTATACACACAGAATATTTAAGGACCGCACACTTTTTGTATTAACGACATGAGTTCATGCTTTGCGAATAATAATATCTTTATCTATATCTCACTACAATGTAATACTAGTACATGAATGTAAGAATCAACAGAACACGTCATTAACTGGGGATAGAGCATAGGTAAGTAGGGAGTTCATTTTATGCGAAGTTCCCTCTAAAGCCTAGATTCTGTTTGGCTCAATTATAATTTTTAAAGTTGTATTTTGAACTTATGTAACGGTTTGTTTTAATGAGTTAAATAAATTTTCTAGAGATCCTAGTGTTTTAATTTGTTTGTTGTATAGAGTATATCTAAGATGGCTGCAATTTTCCTTTTGGGTGTTTTGAATTAATATTTATATTTTTTGCTGAGCGACCTAATTTTAGGTACACGCTATTTTTAAGTCTTCATATTTTTTTCTGATAACTTTCTAATGTAATTATTTGTTTTATAGTAGCAGTTCATTTTTCATTTGTTAATTTGATACGTACGAGAGGGGTTTAATGTTGCAGCCTAAATTTGTTTTTGCACAATTTGTATTTTGTCAAGGTTACTTTTTGCTTCACCTCTCTATACTGTGCAAGGTTAAGTAAATAATGATCTAATTATTGATAATCTTGTAATTCCACATTATATGTTCAAAGTAGAGTGGCTGTATCGATGGCTTAGTTCACTTATATTGTAAGACGAGAATTACTATTTTATAGAAAATCAAGCTTGAAAGTTGGAAAACGTGCAATTTCTTATGGAGCGGCAATGTTTCCTTTCTGTAAAGGAAGAAAACATTATCCATCTGATCTGGACTCACAATCTTTAAACACTAGTTCGATACGAACAAGGGGTCTCCAGAAATTATATTAATTTCCACAAGAATATGATTGGACATATACCTGTAATGTTCGTGAACTAAGCCATCTATATGAGTGGTTATAATTCTGTTTTGACGTATGTTTTATAGCCTATTTCTCTGATATATTTTCAGACAAGATTTTCTTTGAGTAGTATACCTAGATATCTTCCTGGCTAATCTCTTTTTTCAATTTAAGTTGCTTGCTTTACTTGGCTGTCACTTTGAATTTGGGACAGCCACAGTTATGTGGTTACCGGACAGCTATGTGGTTACCGTGGCAATTAACACAAACAGGAAGTAAATTTTTATTGACTTTGAAATCTGAATAATGATGCATACCTCGCAATCGAACAGATCTGATTATTTCCTATCCTTCGACAGTTTTTACGCTGAATAGTTTTGTTATTAACTTGAGCAGTGAATCTCATCGAAACGTTTTAGATGAAATACGTTTCTAGAAGTTTTTCGTCTTTTACGAGTGCCACTGCAAACACGTTGGTACTGGTAGACATTTGTTTATTATTATATTATATACACACTTTTAGTAATTTATATTTTTGTTCTGTTAGCCTATTGGAGATTGTCTCCCGATTGAAAATTATTGCTATATTGTATATTAAAATTACAGATGTCAGTATTGCATGAAAATAGTTGCCTGTACTGGAGTAAGTCAATTTTAACGAAAAGCAATATTTCATAAATGAAAAGGAAGACAATAAAACTTTTCTATCCTAATGAAAGGCTTCAAGTTATTACGAGTAAGACATTCACTTTTTCTTTGTACAATTTTTTTCTGCCTAATCGTCTACAACATTCATCAGAAAAGTATACCATATATTAGGCGGAAATGTAACAGGTTCATAAAATACAGAATGTCTCCCAATAAATATTACAAACTCAAAGTGCATGAAGATAGTCGACGATGATCCCTTTTACCAATAAACATGAGGTAGAAAATTTCATATAGTATCGAAGTTACACATGTGACACTAGTAAATGTTCGATAACGCCATACTGTTGTTAGAGCAGGGCTCCCCAACGGGGTCGGTGACTTAAAACGCGGTCGATGATCAGTGGATCGGTAGGTGGGCGATAACCAAATATGGATAAAGACTCCATTGATTACAAAAATATTTATGAATTTTATTATTATTTTTACTTATATAAATCTACAAAACAATTAATAATGAATTAAAAATTCACTCATATTTTGGAATTTACCATCATTCACATTAATAAAATAAACTTGAACGAAATTATAATAAGTGATTTGGTTATTGAAATCTTATTTAAGTTTTAAGTAAGTTTAATAATAGTAATGGTACAAAAAATAGAAAATCTAACAATTTTTCCAAATATTTTTCATATTAGTCTAATTGTTATCTTAAAATCAGATATGTGCAATTATTTTTATTATGATAATTTCGTATGCTGCATATTATAGAAAAAAGTTGAAGGGGTTCGGTGAACCAAACCATTGCTTTAAAAGAGGTCGAAGCAAGAAAAGTGTTGGGAACCCCTTCGCCCCTGGTTGAGCGTTCTGGGCGGAGTCCATTAATATCTATCACTCTGTATTCCAGAGGACGCCGTATTTTTATGTCTCATCTCGTCAGTTGACAAAGAGGACCGCCAGGTAGCTTCTCCGCGTACGCGCCTCTTACTTCACGCGCCCCTGCGTCACTATCCAGCGGCCAGAATTTGGGAGGAATTAGGAAAGGGGTAGGGTTTAGGACACTTCACAGCGGTTGGACTAGTCCTTGTGGAGCGGCCAAACTCGTTCGGTTGGAACAAATTTCACATGAGATTCGACGGGAATTGATCCCGGAACTCAGTGGTGAAAGGCTAGCGACTTCGTTATGTGCCACGAGCGAGCCGTCATGAAATAAATTCTAAAGCAGCTCGAATAATTTTAATTTAGAATTCATTTAACTTTATTGCAATATTTTCACTAGTACAGGGGGCATGTGCTATCTTTACAGACTTTCACTCCAAAGAGAATCCTGGGACCCAATATATATATATATATATATATATATATATATATATATATATATATATACACACACGCTCAAATAATATCTGAAGATGACCAAAATACGGTTAGAACGTTCTTTTTGTAGGTACTGTTTTGTTCTTTTTGTCAGAACTTTCTCTTTGTAACTTTTCTATAACTCGTAATTGTGTTTTTTTTCTTTTTGTAAACTTCCTGTAACCTTTTATTAAGTTTTATAACATGAAAATAATGTTAAAAATACTTATGTTATGACATAATCTAAAAAGGTGTTAAATTTTAAATATTGTCTTCATCTATCGTCTTAATCCTCCTTTAATATTTAAATGACTAACTTGTGAAAGAAAAATATAAATTATGCATACTTGGCCCCTAAGAAGGATCAATTGAATCAAAGCAACCTACTGTGATCCAATTTCGGCAACTATTCTGAACTCATGTAAATATGAAAAACAGATATTGCTGCACAATTACTTCAAGGGTAATATTAGTCTTACTATGCTCATTCGTAAGCTAATGAAGTATATTTGTAATGATTAGCATAAAAATTGCAAGTACCTACTTCATTTGCACACAGTGGCTTACAATTTATAGCACAAAAAAGTAAGATATTGTACTAAAACACTGTAACACTGAACCTGCTCATTAAAATTACTACTATACACTGAAAATTAACTAACCATGAAAGCATCCAGAAGTATTTGAGCTAACTTGGATGATGCATATACTTTTATGGAAAAATACACGTGAGCCATCCATTTTAGGCAACAACGGTCCATATTCGGTAACTTTCCCCTGTCCTGGAGACCCATTCAGTAGTCTCTATTGTTGGTTACACTAATACCAAATCACCTAATTGCATTGCTTTTTACCCCAGTCTCTTCACTGTCATAGAAATTAGAAATCACATTGTAAACCTACCAAAAAATCAAAAATTAATAGGAAATTAGTTCATATGTTCGATAGACATTCAAATATTTTTATTCTGAATTATGTTTTTCCTTATAAGGGTATTCTTACACATAATTTAATTTCAGCCTTCCTTGTTTTGGTCTGGTTTGTTTTCGAGATCTCGAAACCTTTAAATACGTTACCCATCCGCCCTTCAGATCACCTCTGGTGAATCAATCGGCTGCAGGTGCAGTTAATTGGTAACGAGATAACTAACAGATCAATACTACCGCAGCGGTTCAAAACAGCAGTGTTCGAATTGGCCAGGGATTCGACGCGCAAGTAAACAGGAGTGGCTGCCAATGCCAGGCGGAGCTCAACAAGCCCTGCGCGGGAAGAGATTAGGTGGCTGGCTGATCAGTCGCACGGCGAGCGCGGCACGATGCTGCGGGGAGGCTGCCCGCTGACGTGTTTCTATACTCTGCACAAGCTAAGCTTACAAATTGATTAGCCTGATTTACATGTGTATGGATATCGTTTCCAAATCATTACATTTATATCATTCATATAGGTCCCGTCATCCAATAGTAGTCGGGCGTCATTGGCGGTAGAACCAATAGCAGGCAAGTGGTTGGACAATCAGGTGCTACGTAAGGGTAGAGCAGCAGTGTCTGTGTTATTCAGTAACCATGAGCATCAAGTTTTCTTAGCAGCTTCTGCACAAGCTAAGCTTAGGAATTGATTAGCCTGTTTTTACATGTGTATGGAACTTTTTTTTAAATCTTAACATTTATATCATTCTTGTAGGCTCCGCTAGCCAATAATAGGCGTCAGTGGCGGTGAAACCAATAACAGGCTAGTGGTTGAGCAATCAGGTGCATTGTGAAGATCGGTCAGCAACGTCTGTATTATTCAGTAAACAAGAGCAATCAAAAAATTTCGAGCCAGTTTTGAGAGAATGTTGAGGCTTTATATAAAGTACCACCAAAATTAAAATATCCGTTTGAAAGTCGCAGGGACTTCCAGATCGATTGGGGCGAGTTCGTTCAGATCGATTGGGGAATATCAATTTTGGAGAAAATCGTCAGAATGATTTAGGCACTAGCGTTGACCACTGACATTTTACAGTCAATCTATTTTTCGACGTCTTCATATAAACTACATTAATGAAAATAAACACTTTTCGTAAATTAAATCTGTTGAGCAATTACAGCTCTTTAAATAAGGTCATGTACGAATGGGAAACATGAAATTTTTGCATAATTGTGGGTGAAATATAGAATTATACAATTTTTAAACAATTATTTTCTCAAAATCGTTTCAATTTTTTTCTTTACTTTTAAGAAAAAAAGCAGCCGAATGTAAGATTACAATGGCATTAGGTTTGGAGATGAGCCATGGGGTGCTACAGAATATGCCTGACATGATCTCCATTGGTCCCTACTATTCCACTGCTCAAGAATACTATCTTCTATTATTGTCATTTGTGAAAACAAATAAATAATTAGTATTTAAATCGTTTCTTATCTTCCAAATCATTACAATGTCCAAATTCTGCTTTTCACATGACTAGGATCACGAAAACTTCAGTATGCCACTCTTCCCGTCCTTTGTTGTGGGTTGAGAGAAACAGAATGGTTGTACATCATGTATCGGGAACACAACCCAAGATGCCACACCCATAAATCTCATTAAATACTTCATTTAGGTTCCATCGCCTTTACGACATTTGTAGCCGCGCTCCCTGCAAAGCGCCCTTCGATCATTTACATTTTTCATAAAGCCGAATTTCCCGAACGCTTGATTGAGCGGAGAAATTAGCTCTTTCACAGTTGACCCGTGCATCGCATACGCTGCAAATGATATTACAGCAGCACAAGCCACTCCATTTGGTGGCTGCTGGCGGCGACGGCGGCGGGCAGCAAGCGGGAATGTTGCCGGCGGAGAGCCCGGCTGAGAGGGATGGGAAGTGGACGAGGACGAGGACGAGCACGACAAGTGGGACGGGAGGGGACGGGGCGAGTCGAAAGCGGGTTCCAGAGAGGAGTATTATGTTTCCCTTTGGAGAACGCAAGCCCGCTCACGTGTTCAAAGGTGATTGGATTGTAGTGGCGTCGTGGCCAAGGCAAGAAATGTTGGGTGGGAAGCTAACATTGTCAATTCGGGTCTGCGGTTGTGCTTCGTAACTAGATGGTATTGAAAATAAAGCTGCAAAACATTTTTCGCACATTTCAAATAAAAGGAAATCAATTTGTATTTTTCTTAATTTCAAGAATGCGGTAGTAAATCGTTAGAAAAAGTAAAATTTGTGTATGTGTATATATTTTCTTGTTCACAAATGTGTGTAGAGTGCTCTACAGAGAAATGTAGAATATTATTATACGACAAAGATATTTAGAATTTAAGTTAATATTGTTGTAGTAATTTAGTGCTGCAGTGAAAGCTTAATAACGAAATTCATGAGACCTAGCACTTCTTCCGTTGCAGAGGCTTTTCTTTATGTGGAGAGAATGCGTCAATATATCGGATAATGAAACAAATGCAAGTAATGTCTACATTATAGGGAGGTGATCTTCATTAAGAAGTTTGCTATCTATAAAGAAATGTATTTTTTTACACTCTGCCGTGATGTAACGACTTCATGTGTAAGTGATACATTTCAGATGTAAGAAACTAATGGTGCTACAAAACACACACTTTCTCGCAATGTTTCTAATTTTAACAATTTACAAAAATTCGGAGAGTTCAACAAGAATTAGACCTGTTCAGTTTTTTAAGCGCACTCCGAGGAAAAAATAAAGAAAAAAATTGGAGTCGTTTTTGAATTTTTTTTATAAATTGCATAATCTTCAAAGATAAATTATGTGAAAACTACTAGTTTTTAAAAAAATATACACGATCTTATTTAAAGGTTTAATTTTTTATAATATATTGTACTTAAGACAAAATTCTATTCTATTTCTGTAGTGTACACTTAGAATTTTCACTTTTTTTGCCATTTTCGAAAATACAAAGTTCGGCTGAAAACGTGGCAAGCGCCAATTTTTATTGTCCTTTGCTACGTATAAGGCAAAATATCCCAGAAAAAAATTGGATCCTTTTTAAGCAAAAAATAGTTTAGAAATTGCCTTTAGATTTCTCAAAGTTCTTCCTTTCACAAATCACACAATTTAGGGATTGTCAGCACTGCTGGCATGTTTAGCTTTATTAATTGCGCGCTCTTTCTCACTCATCTCAAAGTTTCCTTCATTCTATGTCTATGATTGGTGATGATTCGATTGAAACAAATATCACTTCGTTGCTTACTTCGATCACTTATTTTCTATCACAGTTGGGCTCGTAATGTACACTTGGAAAATGCTTTTCGCCGTCACAGCAAGAAGTAACACGACTGAGAAGTGTGAGGGCTGTGGGAGCCTTGAAGATGTGGTTCCCGCGAGGATCAAACGTATCAATGTTTGGAAGTTGAGAGAACTAGAACAAGATCTGATATTTTCTTTCTCGCGTAAAATCGTCTAATTTTTCAAAATATTGAAACAGTCCATTTTTCATTTACCTCTCTTCCCTCTCTCTCTGGGTGAGAAATTTCATATTTTTGCTTCCTCATTATCACTAAATCCCACAACGTACTTCTCAAGGGTTTCGATTACTGAATTGTTCAATAAACACGGGGAATGCCTTCTGTGTTTGCTGCCATTATAACGGACAGTTGTTGCAGTATCTCATTAAAAATATGTTAGAATATTTTGTATTATTTTAACAGTTTGAAAATAAAATTGTAATATGAATATTTATATAAAGAAATGTTATACATGTTTTCAGTTTTTTAACCATTAAACTAGAAATCTAATTGCTACGCAAGATGATAAAGTAACCCATCATACGACTTTCGAATTAGTAAGCGAATTAGACTTCACCACGGAACGTCTCACGCGGTTTTTATTATTCTTTGACGTCAAATAAACCAGTAAACAAATAAAAATCCCGTCTCCCTACAGGCGCCACTCTGTGTATACACGTGCGGCGAGCGTAGTGGCGGCAAATCGTCGCTCGGTTTACTTCCAACATTTTGTGTTACTAATTTACTATGCTCACCTTCACTTTTTGTAAAAATTAAGGGTATTTTTTATAGATTTGTGTTGACTTGGTTGTATATCTGGCAGTTTCATAAAAAATATAATTTTAAAATAAAGATTTTTCTTAATTAACTTCAAGTAGTACCTCAGTAGCCGTCTACGCCGAGGAGGCTACAGGCTCGAGTTCTGCGTAGGCATGGTCGTATTTGTGATTGTCTCGTCACCCCTCTTCATTATCCTATCACCGCATAATTCTCAATTCAAGGTGTAAGATCCTTGTCTTATCGAGGGATACAGCCGAAAGAAACTGATCACCACAATGACACACGTTAATATCTCTGAGATAAATATGACTGGGTGTCGGAAGTTAACGTGAAGCGTGGTTATAAATGGCCAAAACGCAAATAATAATAATAATAATAATAATAATAATAATAATAATAATAATAATTAATAATAATAAAGAATATCAGTGACAAGTGTCGCCTGTGTAAGAAGGCCACCGAATCTATCCAACATATCTGCAGTGGATGCTCTCAGTTGGCACAAACAGATTATTTACAACGTCATAATAATGTAGCCAAAATCATCCACCAAGCTCTTGCTAAAAGATCGGACCTGATAAAGGAAAGCCTGCCATACTACAAATATCTACCTGAACAAGTTTTGTCTAATGAGAGAACAAAAATCTTGTGGGATACTCCCATTGTTACAGACAGAACAGTGGAAGCAAATAAGCCTGATATTGTCGTATTCGACAAAACTACTCGTAGGGCAATAATAATTGATATCGCAGTCCCACTGGATCATAATCTGCTGACAACTATTGCAGAAAAGAGGAGAAAATATCAGCCACTCTCAGTTGTGCTGAAAAACTTGTACAAACTAATAGAGGTAGATATTGTACCCGTGGTTATTTCAACTAATGGGCTTGTGGCTGAAGATTGGAGGATTGTGAAAGAAAAACTCCATTTAAATGAGTGGCACCTCAGAACCATGCAGAAGGCCGTGTTGCTGGCAACCACCAACATTGTGCGCAAGGTTCTCTCCCTAAATCATTGAAGCGGAACCTGAGTGCACTGGAGCAAGAACTTCTCACCATCTGTCTCACCATATGTGTTGACGTTCTGTCCTTGAGTTATACTTGAAAACTCCGGAAGAGCGTGAAATTTTGAAATATGAAATAATAATAATAATAATAATAATAATAATAATAATAATAATAATAATAATAATAATAATAATAATAATAACTTAATAATAATTCAGTGCTCGTTGAGACTCGGCGGTGTGCGGACGTTCGCTGCTCCGCTGTGCTTCCTTCGCGCGCTATGACCGTGGCCGTTCAAGATAAGCGTCAAGAACGAAAGCTGTTATAGTTTTTTTTTTCCTTTTGTGGTTAATAGTTGTTCCTTAACTGTGTGCAAATTCGGGTGACGAGTTTTCCTAGATTTGTGAAGTTCAGTGTTTTAGTGAATGTTCTCTTCATTTTCACGCACCGAGAAGCTCGAAGTGCGTATGTTTCTGACCATCGTGTTGCTGCTTGGCATCCGAGCAACAACATCGTAACCATCATGGAAGTCCTCCATCCCAATCAACAACCAAGTATTGTTTCAAGTAAGAGTTATGTTCAAGCTTGTAATAGTTCCCTGTTTCCTAAGAAAGAAAATGCAATTGTGATTGACTCTGCTAATTATGCACCGACAGTTGACTTCATTGAAGCCCTTGCAGGAAAAACTAATCCTTCTCATATTCGGTTTGCATCAAAGATCTCTAATAACAGGCTTTGTGTTTATTTGTCCACCAAAGAAGTTGCTGATGATCTAGTTTTCAAAGTTAAATCAATAATTGTATCTGACCATGAATTTACTATAAGACCGCTAATTTCACGCAACAAAAGAATAATTCTTTCCAATGTTTGCCCGAGTATCCCTAACAATCTACTAGAAGATAAGTTATTAGAATTTGGCGTTAAAACTGTGGCATCAATGTCTTTTATTCGTGCAGGTTTCTCTAACCCAAACTTAAACCATATCATGAGTTTCAGAAGACAAACCTACATAGCACCGGAACATGAAGAACTACTCCCGGAGTCTTTCCAAGTAACATTGGATGGTTTACCGCATTGGATATACATCTCATCTGATATCCCTACCTGCTTTCAATGCAAGCTGCAAGGTCATTTTGCTAAGAACTGCCCAAATGGCAACTCACTCACCCCTGCCGCAAGCAGCTATCAGCCCGAAGGTAACAACCTTTCCCTTATCAGACGGTGACCTTTCCGTTTCTCCTGCCCCCGGTCCCGCTCCTGTCATTAACGAGAACGAATTCCCTGATCTCCCAAGTGTTTCACAACCAGATCCTTTACCGGCATTCCCTACAACTTCAGTCTCGGAATCCAAGGCAGAGAAGCCAACGGAAAACACGGTAAAATCAAGAACTAAAAGGCCACTCTCTACTAGTAGTTCCCAAGCGACGTCTCTTCCCGCTAATGTGACAAGAGATCTCGTTACTGAAAAGACTGTCCTCTCTGATTCGGAGATATCTTTAGACTTAGAAGACCCCCCTGTGAAACAAAATAGTGTTCCCCTAAAAAAAATAAAAACCACCTCAGATAGTAAAGAAGACATTCAATGGTCAGTGACCAAAGAAAAGATTGAAAAGATCCCAATTAAATACCCGTTATCGATGAATGAATTGTTAAGCTTCTTTGACAAATCTAAAGGTTCCCAGAACATTGCAGAAATTGCTAAAGACTTCTCTCCAGATATTTCACCTATAATTTCAATGTTACGGGATATTTATACCACCCTTCCTAACAAAGGTATTAAAAACAGATGTTCCAGAATAATCAAAAAACTTGAAAGTGCATTGGATTCTGATATGGATACTTACCAGGCATCTACAGTGTAATACTACGGCCATATATTTCTTGTATTTCCTCATGGATATTATTCAATGGAATTGCAATGGCTTCTACTCCCGAATGTCCTTCTTAAAAATTCTCATCAATGATTTCAGTCCCCAAGTTCTCTGCCTACAAGAAACCAACTTTAAAGGCAATACATGTGCTCCGTTACGTGGATATAAAAGTGTATTCTGCAACAGAAGAGACTCTCTAATTGCAAGCGGGGGAGGAGCGACATTTGTGAAACAAGATGTTTTTCTTCATAATATTCCACTACAAACTCCCTTAGAAGCTGCGGCCGTATCGATCAAGCTTAATATAGTGGTGACTGTATGCAATATTTACTTACCGAATAGCCAAACATTAAATATTCTCGAACTTGACAACATTGTCATGCAACTTCCTAAACCATTTATTATAGTGGGTGATTTTAACAGCCATAATATTATGTGGGGCTCTCGAAGAACTGACAGAAGAGGCAAATCTATAGAAGAATGGCTCGATAAATATGATAATTTAATCCTCCTGAACAACGGAAGTGCTACAAGATTTAATACAAGCAATGGCACCGAGAGTGCAATAGATTTGAGTCTTGTGACTAGTAACATTGCTACAAAATGTACTTGGAGCACCTTTGATCAACTTTATGATAGTGACCACTATCCCATCTCTATCAACTTCTCCGACCGACAACTGGCGAAAAATCTCAAAACTCACCCTAAATGGTTGATTAACCATGCAAATTGGTTACAATTCCAACACATCATAATTAATAATGTCGATAACCTTCCTAAATCAGACTCGTATCCACCTTCTCTTATAAATAAAACAGTTCAGGACTTTACTAATATGTTGACATTAGCTGCCAGTTCATCCATCCCTCTAAGTTCTGGAAAATAAGGAAACACCAGGTTCCTTGGTGGAATGAGGAATGCACTGCGGCCATCAAAGAAAAGAAGAGATATTTCCGAAAGTATAAGAAGAATAAAACCATTGAAAACGGAATACTCTTTAGGAAAGCTAGGGCTAAAGCCCGCTTAATTTTAAAAACAACAAGACTTCAATCTTGGAATAATTTTACATCATCAATAACTAGACAGACTCCCTCCTCTTTGTTATGGCAAAAAATCAAGTCCATTAGTGGCGCACCGATGAAATCCATCCCATTCATGCTAATAGACGCAAACGGTAGTAAATACTCACAACCTCAAGACTCCAGTAATTTACTTGCTGTATCTTTTGCTAAGAATTCCAGCCACTGCAACTATGATCCGGAGCTTTTGAAATCTCTTGATTCAACATTTTTTATGCCTCAAAAACTTATTTCTTCATTGGTTGGTTCCAACAATGACCATTATAACAGAATTTTCACCTTAGACGAACTTCTTTATGTGCTGAAGAAAAGTAACAATTCTGCTCCGGGCCCTGACAACATCCCCAACAGTTTTCTTAAAAATCTACCAGCGAAGGCCCTGGACCATCTTCTTCAGATATACAATGTCATATGGTCCACTCAGACCTTTCCGGACCAATGGAAAGAAGCTATAGTTATTCCGATTCTTAAGCCCAATAAGGACAGATGCAACCCAGCTAGTTATCGACCCATATCTTTAACGTGCAATCTGTGTAAGCTTCTTGAGAAGATGGTATGCAACCGTTTAAGATGGTTACTAGAATCGAAAAGCCTCTTGTCTCCTTTCCAAAGTGGATTTAGAACTTTTCGCTCCACCAATGACCAATTAGTCGGAATTGATTCAGAAATCTGCGATGCGCTTAGCAGGCACCACCATACGATGGTTGTTTCGCTTGATCTCGAAAAGGCCTATGAAATGGTCCACAAATCCAGACTACTATCTATCATTTCTACATTGCCAATAAAGGGCAATATGTTTGCTTTCATAAAGAACTTTATTGAACACAGATTTCTCAAAGACCGCGTTCAAGATAAAACATCACAGCAAGTTGAAATGTCAAATGGCCTTCCTCAAGGATCAGTGTTAAGTGTGTTATTATTCCTCATCGCCATAAATGAAGTGAGCAATATTGTAAAAAGCCCTGTGAAAATATTTCTGTTTGCTGATGATATCACCCTCCTCTGTAGTGGCAAAGATATTAATTTAATCACATCTATAATGCAAGAATCCCTCAGCACAATTAACGAATGGTCCAAGTCGTCGGGGTTCATCTTATCAAAAACAAAATCAGAATTTATGGTCTTCACGAGATCTCGGAAAGTATTGAACTTGTCTTCAGTAGTCCTGAAAATTGGTGATCATAACCTAAGAAGAACGAATACCAGCAAAATTTTGGGTCTAACATTCGACCAGAAGCACTCGTGGAAATCCCACATTTCTTCCCTCAAAGCGGATTGCTCTGTTAAACTTAACATAATTAAAATGTTATCTTCACACAAGTGGGGAGCGGACGTTATTTCGCTAATCAATTGTTACAAATCTTTGATACAACCAAAGTTAGACTATGGAGTCGTGGCTTATAGTTCAGACAGCAACCATTTACTAAGAACATTGGACCCTATAATTAATTCTGCATGCCGCCTAAGTTTGGGTGCCTTCAGGACCAGCCCATGTACTAGCCTACTAGTCGAAGCGGGCCTCCTTCCTTTAGACCTCCGTAGAAAATTCCTGTGCTTACAATTTGCTTCCTCTTCTCATTGTTCTCCTCCTAATCCCACACTTAATTATATCTGTAACCTCTCTAAGTCCTTCCAATTTGCAAATCATCCTAACTATCCTAAACCGTTGTGTGTTAGACTTGCTAAGTACCGTGATGAACTTGGCATTGAGTCTCATGATATCATCAAGAGGAAACTCAACCCTCTTCCCCCTTGGGACCATTTCTCCCTCCCAATCAATACGGAAGCTACCAAATTTACGCATCCAGATATCCCTAAGCCTATCCTAAAGCAATTAATCCTGGAGTTTCAGCATAAATTTGCAAATCATAGCCAGGTTTTCACGGATGGATCCAAGCAACAATCAAGATCCAGTGGAGCTGTTATTTCCATTACCCCACCCCTTAAGTATCTTTACCGCCTCCCGGACTTCTATTCCATATTCT
>BLKR01010466.1:34297-55488 GCA_011170035.1 Teleogryllus occipitalis | reverse complement strand
AGAAGATGAAGAAGAAGAAGATGAAGAAGAAGAAGATGAAGAAGAAGAAGATGAAGAAGAAGAAGAAGAAGATGAAGAAGATGAAGATGAAGAAGAAGAAGATGAAGAAGAAGAAGATGAAGAAGAAGAAGATGAAGATGAAGAAGAAGAAGATGAAGAAGAAGAAGATGAAGATGAAGAAGATGAAGATGAAGAAGATGAAGAAGAAGATGAAGAAGAAGATGAAGAAGAAGATGAAGAAGAAGATGAAGAAGAAGATGAAGAAGAAGATGAAGAATAAGATGAAGAAGAAGATGAAGAAGAAGATGAAGAAGAAGATGAAGAAGAAGATGAAGAAGAAGATGAAGAAGAAGATGAAGAAGAAGATGAAGAAGAAGATGAAGAAGAAGATGAAGAAGAAGATGAAGAAGAAGAAGAAGAAGAAGAAGAAGAAGAAGATGATGAAGAAGAAGAAGAAGAAGAAGATGATGAAGAAGAAGAAGAAGATGATGAAGAAGAAGAAGATGAAGATGAAGAAGAAGATGAAGATGAAGAAGAAGATGAAGATGAAGAAGAAGATGAAGATGAAGATGAAGAAGATGAAGAAGAAGATGAAGAATAAGATGAAGAAGAAGATGAAGAAGAAGATGAAGAAGAAGATGAAGAAGAAGATGAAGAAGAAGATGAAGAAGAAGATGAAGAAGAAGATGAAGAAGAAGATGAAGAAGAAGATGAAGAAGAAGATGAAGAAGAAGATGAAGAAGAAGATGAAGAAGAAGATGAAGAATAAGATGAAGAAGAAGATGAAGAAGAAGATGAAGAAGAAGATGAAGAAGAAGATGAAGAAGAAGATGAAGAAGAAGATGAAGAAGAAGATGAAGAAGAAGATGAAGAAGAAGATGAAGAAGAAGATGAAGAAGAAGATGAAGAAGAAGATGAAGAAGAAGATGAAGAAGAAGATGAAGAAGATGAAGAAGATGAAGAAGATGAAGAAGATGAAGAAGATGAAGAAGATGAAGAAGATGAAGAAGATGAAGAAGATGAAGAAGAAGAAGAAGAAGAAGAAGAAGCAACTGAGACATGATACAGAAAAACCAGAGAGAGACCCATAAACAGCTCTGTAATTGGTCAAATTTTTTCTATTTGTATCTTGAGCTATTTGCAGTTTTCAAGCAACTAAGAGTGACGGTTGAAACAATGACCTACTCTTTTTCCGGCCAACCACCAAAAAATCCAAGTCCTAGACATTTCTTGTACTAGTTTCCGACTCAATGAACTGGCAACGGTTTTCTTTCACGCGGCGCCGACGGTAAGACTGTGCTCGAGCCGCTCTGTGGGCGACGCGGCGGCAGCGACTGCGGCGTGGCTGGAGGGCCGGCGAGAGGGGAGGGGGGTGACGGCCGGTGCGTGTCGTATCTCTCCGAGGGGCGCGCTGGCGCCGTCTGCCGATGCGCTGCGACCTGCGATACGGCAGGCCACGGGACGCCGACCTGCACGGTGGGAACAGCAGCAGCAGCGCTACGGAACGTTCTCGCGAATTTGCCCCGTTTGTGTGACGTAGAGCTCGATATTTGGAGGAATTCTTTCTGTTGGAAAGGGCATTTTATAAAGAAGGGAACATTACAAAACAAAATTCTTCGAGTGAATGCACGGGTTTATGTTTATGTGTGTGTGCGTATGTGTGTGCGCGTGTGTTTGTGTGCGCGCGTGCGTTCGTTCGTGCGTGTGTCTGTGCGCGCGTGCGTTCGTTCGTGCCTGTGTGCGCGCGCGTGTGTGTGCGCGCGCGTGTGTGTGTGTGTGTGTGTGTGTGTGTGCGCGCGTGTGTGTGTGCGCGCGCGCGTGTGTGTGCGTGTGTGCGCGCGCGCGTGTGTACGTGGGTGTGTGTGCGTGCGTGCGTGCGTCCGTGCGTGTGTGTGCGCGCGCGTGCGTGTGTGTGTGTGAGTTTGCATATGCATGTACGAGTCTTTGTTGCACGACAAAGTAGATATGCCTATATCACACCGATTGCTTTTTGTTTGATGTTCTAGGGAAGAGGTTCCTTTGCTTCCTGCTCCAGTGTAGACGTTCGGTTTGATCACTGAACCCTTGTTTGAAATCCCCAGCCATCTTCAATTGCTAAATCGAATTATGATACGGTGCTTTTGACTTAACGGAGGATTTGTTTGTGCTGAAGGGAATATGCCTGACTAAATTTCGGTAGCGAATGGGAGAATCCGATCCAAGTAAGAATATTCTAACTGCCGTACAAACTTAAAGCGAGGTCTCTTTAGGCCTTTCTGACTTAACGGAGGATTTAATTTCGATCACGTGATGTTACATGAATCTTTTTTGCATGTCGTGTACTTACCTTCCGGCATGTTTTAGATTTTTTGCACTGTAATAATCCGTCGTCGGATGCCTGATTTGCGATTACCACCCGGAGAATCGGGATCAGTAGTCCCACGACATGATGAGAGCTCTCTTTCTTTCCCTCTCTCTTTTTCTTTTCCTATCTTTTCCTATCTCACACTTCTTCTTTCTTTCTCTGCTTGTTTCTCTCTCTTCTTTCTCTTTCTTTCTCTCCTTTTCTTTCTCTCTTTCTTTCTCTCTCTCTCTTTCCTTCTTTCTTTCTTTCTCTTTTTCTTTCTCTCTGCCTCTTCACTATAGGAGTACTTCGCCCGTTAGAGCATATTCTCTGGATTTTAATTGTTTACCTGGTTGGTAAACAAACCATTGCGTTAAACCATATTTTCCGACTGGTTATTTATTGCATCCCAACCAACGAATCTAATTCACACAAATCGATCCCAAGGGCAATAGGGAAATTTGAGAAAAATGTTCAATACCAAGAACCTAAGGAAAGTTTGAAACGGTCTCCCTTCAGTGATTATCTAAATATTTCCCATCTGTTTAAGTAACGTTCTAAAATGATAAATTGTAGAAGTCAGTGGAGAATTTGAACTTTAGAGATGTGCAGTGTTCGTACAGTGAAGTATAATGTAAATAGCCGTACATTGTACTCCCATAAAGTGTAATGTGATGCTCTGCAATTCAATACGCCTAGGTTGATTTCATTTTCATGACAATTATAGTTGATATAATTTTAGAACTTTTACTTACTATTGTGATTTAGAAGTATCGTAGTGCAATTGCTAGCGCATACACCTTCGCAGGGACCGACCCCGTACACTTGAACAAATTGTCGTGGACAAAGCTGGCTCTCGGAAGGTATTACCGGGGTTGTTAATTTTCCCATCCATTCATTTCATCATTTATTCATCATTCACCTCATTGCTTATTGATTTCAGTAACTTCAGCAGTTGAAATGATCCTAAATTCCAGTATATAATTAAATACTTTGATTCCTATAATTTATATTACAGCAACACTTTTTGATTTAGAAATTATATATAACTTCAATCGGAATGTATCAAATTGCATACCAAATAACAGTATGAATCTATATTGTATTAATTGAAGCAGATAAATTTATTGTCATGTCCGATGCAAATATTGCATTAGTGATAATTCATTATTCAAAGTGAAGGGAAGACACAAAGTATAAATTCCCTTTGAAAGTATAACATTCTGGTCAAAATTGACAGTTTAAGCTGTTATCATATTACAGTCGGTTGATGTAGAAACATTGTTAGTTCACAGTATTATATGTATAGAACATTAATTTCTTTATCAGTCGCGTTAACAATTTAATTACATTATTGTTCGTGATATTGACATATATTATAATAAGCAGTAATTTACCGAGAAATATTATGTTTTATTACCTTGAAACGCAAAAATATAGATAAAACGCAAAATAATAGGACACATTAATCCATTATTTAGTTGTAAGGATACAATTGAGTATTGTGTGTACTGAGAAATACAAAAGTACTATTACACATCACTACTAAACATGCTCGTAATTAAATGTCAAAGAGAATAATGTTAATACATTTCTCATGAATTATACAAAATAAATCAAAAATAAAAATTCCCCCTGCTCATTTGCAAAATAAAACATTTTACTTGAGTGAATTTTTTTTCTATAATTGGTCAAAATAAGACGTACCTCCAGTCTTTCATGTAACAGTAGATATACCCCCGTATCGAAAAAACTTGAGCTCTTTTCAAGCTTAAAGAGTCATTTAAAAGATGTAACATTGTTAATTGGACAGATCTTCCACAAGCAGGCGAGTACCTGCTCTCGGACGGCTCCCGAGAGCCGTAAAAAAGTTAGTACGTCGTTTGTGGAAAGCCACGTCATCTCCGTTATTTTCCGGAGCAGCCCTCGCCGCCACCACCTCCTCGCCACCTCCTCCATTGCCACCCTCAGCCGCTACAGCCTCTCGGCCCCTTGACGGCTACTGGCGCCGACACCTCCAACACCTACACTTCCACTACCTCTACTACCACCATCACCACCATTAAGTCTATTACCACCACCGCCACTACTACTACCACCGCCAGTACCAATGCCACTACATCCACCACTACCACTCCCGCTCCCCCTTCCCCTCCCACTACCACTACCACTACATCTAACACTACATCTACCACTACATTTACCACTGTAACTACATCTACCACTGCCACTACATCTACCACTGCCACTACATCTACCACTACCACTACATCTACCACTGCCACTACATCTACCACTGCCACTACATCTACCAATACCACTACCACTACATCTACCACTACCACTACATCTACCACTACCACTACATCTACCACTAGCACTACCACTACATCTACCACTATCACTACCACTACATCTACCACTATCACTACCACTACATCTACCACTATCACTACCACTACATCTACTACTATCACTACCACTACGTCTACCACTATCACTACCACTACGTCTACCACTATCACTACCACTACATCTACCACTATCACTACCACTACATCTACCACTACCACTACATCTACCACCACCACTATCACCACCACCATCGTCATCTCCTCTGCCTCTAGGTCCTCCACCGTCACCTTCACTTACCGTTACTCACCGCTATCGTCACTCCTTGCCGCCGTCACTCGCCTTCACCGCCACTCACCTGCACCGTCACTCACCTTCACCATCATCCACCGTCACTGAATCCCAGTCACTGTCAGCGTTTCTAACAGCCACCATCACCGCCCTCTTTTACGACGCTCGCTTGACGCCGACGTAAAGGGCCGGGAACATTTTTCTGCGCCTTCGTTTGCACGCGTAACGCTTTATGAATTCATGCAAAGAGGGGTGGTAATTGAAGCGTACCTGCAACGCACTCTGGAATGTGCACTGAGCTTCAGGGTAAGAGAAACTACTGACTGCCCGTCAGATGTGGCTCGTTTCCTCTCAGTGTTTTACTAGCCACATATGCGTACAATTTTATTTACCTTTCGACCAGGAAAAACGAGTTGAGACCGAGGAATAGTATTCATTAATCCGTATAATACAGTGGTACTTGTTGAGTAATAGTCATTGCAAGAATGTGACTGAAGATGATGTGTGTAGTTGAGAACTAAACAATGAAGAGGGTAGCGTAGACCTTTTAGTGAAATTAGGCAGTATCAAATCACCTGTGAATAATTCGTTTCAATGTTCGTTTATTTAACAGTAATGTGATCACTATTTTATCTCTTTTAAATGGAAATACAAAAAATTGCAAGGAATCCAAAGATTGCAGTATACATTGTGGGTCATTTTATATTTTCCATGATTTCTTAATTAACGCAAATGCCAACATTGTAGTACATTAAAATAAATGGAGAAGTGTGAGTTTCTGTAGCCATTTATTTCTTGTGCTTGTCGTTTTTGTAGACAATGTGGTGGTAGCGTGGTAGATAACATGTGAGGGTGGCGAAAGTTAAGATCCGAGGACAGGCATTTTCTTCCTCGAGAGGTTTTCATCTTGCCGTACCGAAGGATCTCCGCGACTGAGGCGATAAAGAGATCTTCTGCGGAGGAACGGTCGTGTCGATGAATAAGGAATTTGATATAACTGGATTTATTTGGTCCAAAACCAGTAAAAACTGCACATGCTACATGTAGAAAAAACTCCTCTAACACGTGGTGTAGCTAGAATCTTTGTTTCGTGGGTTCGTGATGCCGAAAAATCATATGACGGTGAAACGTCAGACCGTCCATCAGTTAGTCCGTCCATCTGTCTGGCTGTCTGCCTGTCCATCCGTCCGTCTGTGAACAACGGTAGCAAGTAAACCGTTCAGCCGATTTCTCCAATATTGATATTTCGCAGTTGGTCTGACTGGTGTCAAGGTCCCTTAAATTTCAAACCGGAATTTAAATTTTGGAGGGTACTTTGAGACATTTCACAATTTTAAAAAAATGGTTCCAACCTTTTTGATTAAACTTTGTTGTTGGATAGAAGGACGTTTCTGAAGGACGTTTAAGAGAACGGTACAGGTACCATGTTCATTAAAAACCCTGATATTTTGAAGATTGCAAAAGTTGAAAATGTTTTCGGCATCGTCCTACAACTAAAATATTAAAGTTAGACATTTTTACCCTCAATGAAATCTGTTCCTTAAAGATAAATTTTGGAATAAGCTCATGTACGATTTTTCAAATATTTGAGTTTTACAAAAAATGATGACTGAGATGTATTTCGGAAAGAAATAGCGGTGAAAAATTACTTAAATATTACTATGGACCAGAAAATATGTGCTGTTTAGCACCACTAGTTTGGATTGAAATTCGGTGATGAAGACAAAAACTGAATTCGTCATAACTCTCGCACAAAATGAACATCTCATCTTCCATTGCGATTTAATGATAATATCAAATCGTTTGCTTTCAGAATTCCTTTGAAGCTGCACGAGGAACGAAATAACTATGACAACTGCAGCTGTTGTTCAATCGATGTGAGAGGATATATCAAACACGACAAGAGGAAAAATTATTTATCTCAATCTTTAGTGTGCACTCCATTAGAACAGTGACATCTCGAATCACCGACTACTCTACCCGATATTACATTCGATATGGAAGGTTTAATAACAGAATTTAGGAGCGAAAAATGAGACTCAGATTTGGAAAGTAACGACGAGCCCTCAACTTCATTCTCAAAATATCTTCATGAAAGACATTTGTGGTAGTGCAGTGCATGTATGTGTGTGTGTACATGGAGAGAGGATAGGAAATATTATGCGCAGTCCATTGAACGATTGTTAGAGTACTTCTCCGGTATTCGTCTGGTGTTAATAAGAAAAACAACTAGAAACTACCAATCAGAGCACCCGATCACTAGAATTCTGCTCCCGACAGCGAATGAATTCTCTCTTGCTAGGTAGTGTCGAAAATCCGCGACCGTCGGGTGTCGAGTCCGAGGACCTCTCGGTCTGATTCGCTTCAGAGACATCAGCAATAATGACTCTGAGCTTAAGTTGTTGGTATCTAAGCTAAAAAATAATAAATAAAATGAATACCGTGGATGTCATTATCCTGCTACACATATGTGAGATATCGTAAGAGAGAATTCCTTGCGTACTCCTTTAAGGAAGGCCATCTCACTTACTGAATAATGAATGCGGTCTCATTTATAAATTCAAAGCTGACTATAAAAATAAGAACGAAACTGTTAAGTCATCAATCAGGGAACGCGAAATATCTCCTTTTTTGCTTGTGGGACAGTTGTGCAAGAGATGTTCATTGCAAAAACATTAGTGTGGTGTTCGTGACAATATATTCCTTCTACATCTCTGACTCCACTTAGATTGAGATCATGAAACCATTTGTGATATCAACCCAAAAAGTTGGAAAATGTTTCAGATATGCCCTCCAGATTCTCAAAATTTCAGAAACAAATATTAAACGAAGGAATGTTTGTGAGTCTTAATATTCATATAATCCAGTGAGATGAAGTCTTCACTCAAACGGCGAATGAAGCTAAAAGGAACTTTGGAAGCGTTGGTGGAGGTGATTAATAAATTATTAGGTAACCAACTCTACAAGAGCCTCATGAAACGTGCGCATACAGCTTTCATAGCTCAGAATTGTCGAATGAGTTTAAAGGCAGTTTTTATATTCTCATGTGGACTACTTCCCAGAAAATGAGGAAAACAAACTTGGTGAAGCAATAGGAGAGATTTTCCAAGATTTATAAGATACTGCATGTCGTTAACAATACAAATGGGAGTGTCAGTGCTGGAGCTGAATGAGAAGGTTCGAATTTTCCGACACGTAATGATGAAATCACGTAAGAAGGTGCACAAAAGAATAAAATGGTTTCATACAAAAATCTAAGAGATAAAAATTCTTAAATGTTTTATTTGAGGTTACAGACTCAATAAAAATCCATTCTCGGATACATAGTAATTAATTAATTTGTTCTCCCTAAAACCGCGTTTAAAATTCGCCTAATCTGCCAATAATCCGCACGTGATAGAAGAAAACTGTTTCAAAATTGGTTTCAGCACGCCAAAAACGTACAGGTACAATGCATTCAATTTTGTAATTTTTTCAAACTTGTGTAATGGGTTGAAAAAAAGGCAATCCAAACCAAGGAAATGCCACATGTGTCAGAAAATGTTGAGTGTTAATAGCAAAGGATGGTTAGATACTTTTTTATGTTGAGTAAAAATGCTGAAGTAATAAAAAAGCTGATGATTTTATATTTATACATTTTAGAATAATCTAATTGAATAAAAACCTAACATAATGAATAGTACAGTTACGGCGTTGGTTCAGTTATAATTTGTCTAGTCACGGTAAGTAGTGATTGAAAGCCTCTCTCCAGTAGAATACAATTTTGTGGGGACATAGAATTTGCCGAAGCATCTTCCAACATCTTTGTTACTAATAGTCTAGTGCATTCTTCGTATTACATCCTTTTCGGAGGAATACAATTGATCGGTTTGAAAACTCCACGCATTTTAAATAAGATTATTTCAATTGCAATACAAGGGTCACGGTATTAATTACACGGTTAAAACCATCATTACTAGGGAACTACAAATTGCGATTTGTCGTAAAAGCTTTCAAATTACATCGAGTTGCCTTCGGCGCCACTCAGTATGTATATCCTACGTGTACAAACGATTTTCGTAATCGGTTAAAACAATTGTACTCGGGAAACAATGAAACTCTGATATTTATTTAAATTAAACTGAATGTTGTTCGAGAATAAGTTTCGAGATCGATGACCACGTGATGAAAAACACTCGTCAACTCTTGTAGGAAATTAATTTCACTACAAATACCAAAGTATTTAAAACGTTCGTAAATAAATGTAAGGAGAAAAGGATTTCCAGCAATTTAATGTGAATTATATGGTACGTAGGCAAAATGTAGAAAAACAATAAAAAACATTTTACTTTTTATATTGCTGTCAAGAGAACATGTATTAACGAATGAAGATCAGATAATTTTAAATAATAAATGAATACGAACTGTATCCTTTCATCGCTCTTACTAATATCTTTACAATAAAATTACTTAGAGAAAGAATAAAATTAGTTTTGTATATTCGGTAAGAAATTAACTGCTATAGATATTGAAGGAATTTATTTTGTTACAGAAAATGTGCTGCGTGTTGGAGTTTTCATTTCCAAACAAATTAATTATAAATTGAAACTTTAACAAAAATTGTAATTAACATTAATCCAGCCAATTCCAAATATATGACATATTTTCGTTTGAGATTTAAGATATAAGTTCATAGTTTTATTCATCAGAAATCCACTGCTACTCATTCAAAAGTTATATTATTGCGTATTTGTTTTTGAAAATCTGGGGGGTATTAAATTGGCAATTCTCTCTTCAATTTCTTCTGCTGAATATTTATGAAAAAGCTTCAATGGTCATTTGCGAAATGAGTTCTACTATGATATCAGATTGGGTTTATTCTATTACCCAGCTAGATCAACTTGTAAAAATACATTCGCGTCAAATAATCACTAGTTCTCCGAATCAGTGTCGGCTATTCATCAACGAAAAGGACTAGAAAATTCTTTTCCACACAAGTGATTCCTGTTTTAGAAATACAGAGGTAAATGGTTTACACGGCAAGCTTTGTCGAACGTTTTTATTCATTACCACATGACGAAATACATAAACTTCGGTTTTGTCTGGATACACCTTTACTCTAAAAGCATAGACCTCGTTTTTGTCTGGAAACACCCTTACTCAAACCTCGCATTGAAAGTCTTTGGGTACCCCTGTACTAGGCTAACGGTGGGTTGGAGGGGGACACAAAATTTTGAAACTCGTTGCCTCGCAGGAGGCACTATTCACATTACGGTTCCGCGTTTGCGCGGAGAAGCGGATCATGAAAGAGGAATGCCGCCCGGCGCATGCGCGTCGCCGCGAGACGCGTAATTGGTTTCGAGGCCTGCCGCCGCCGCGCCGCCCGCCCGGAGTGCGCGCACAACGAGACGCTAAAATATTAACGCGCGTTTGCGAGACGGCCTTAAACCATGCCTGGAGACCCGCGCGCGTTAAAGATTCACGAGCGCCCGCGGCGGGCCACCACCGCGCCACCCCGGCACCTTGGGTCCTCCGTTTCTCCTCCACTCGCTCTCGCCCTCACTCCACCAAGCCCACCTGCCTGTTAGCCCCCACGCCCGCCAGTTAGCTTCACCGACAAGTAGCTTGCCCACCAGTCAGCTTACCGGTCAGTTAGTTTGGACGACAGTTAATTTGGGCGACAGTTAGTTTGGGCGACAGTTAGTTTGGGCGTCAGTTTGTTTGGGCGACAGTTAGTTTGGGCGACAGTTAGTTTGTGTGACAGTTAGTTTGTGCGACAGTTAGTTTGGGCAACCGTTAGTTTGGGCGACCGTTAGTTTGGGCGATCGTTAGTTTGGGCGACAGTTAGTTTGGGCGACAGTTAGTTTGGGCGACAGTTAGTTTGGGCGACAGTTAGTTTGGGCGACAGTTAGTTTGGGCGACAGTTAGTTTGGGCGACAGTTAGTTTGGGCGACAGTTAGTTTGGGCGACAGTTAGTTCGGGCGACAGTTGGTCCAGCCGACAGTTGGTCCGGCAGACAGTTGGTCCGGCAGACAGTTGGTCCGGCCGACAGTTACAGTTTCCCCTTCATTTGGATTACCTGTCAACTCGCCCGCCAGCTTGCCCACACACCGGTCTGTTCGGCCACCCGCCACAGAGTTCGGTCACCTCCTCTCATCGCGCCGCTAAGCTTGCACTTCCGCTTTCCCGCCCGCCAGTATACTCGCCTATCCAAATACCAGACAACTCGCCCGCCCGCCCGCCCACCATCTCGCCCGTCGGCAATCATGCTCTTCTGCCATTATTTCATTCGCCCTGCGGCCCATCATATCGCCCGCCCGCCGGTCAGATCACTCGTCCACCAGCCAACCCGTCCGCCAGCCGGTTAGCTCTTCCGTCGCGTCATGAGGAGACGGGTGTGTGTGTGTGTGAAATCGTTGGGATGGGGGGAGGGACAGGAACACGCAGGAGGCTGAGCAGTTGTCGGCGATTCGAGGAGGGCCTTTGACGAAGTAGTGCCGAAGTGATGCGACGAGATGACGTCCGTGTATTATTGACGGGCACCAGTCCACTATGCGAGATTCATCCGCAAGGCTTATATTATTTTTCATTGGGAACTTTTAAGTCAAAGATTGATTTTCGATGTCACCTCGCTTTCTCTCTCTCTCTCTCTCTCTCTCTCTTTCTTTCTCTCTCACACTCACTCTCTTTGTTTCTTACTCTCTTTCTGTTTTTGTTTCTTTCTCTCTGTCACAGCCCAGCCTTCTGCTAGGATCGTTCTGAACTAAGTAAAATTTAAAGTTAGAGAGCCTATCATGAGAAATTAAAAATGATATTTTAAACAAAAATTCAAAGAAAAAATCACAAATTTGTCCCCAAAAGAGGCACAGATTTGATTAGATTGATTGATTGATTCATTGATTTGTCAGTAATTCCGGGCATGTCAACTGCTAAGGTCGCTGTTGAGTCTCGTAAGTGCAGTGTGTTTTATTTCGTGAGATGGCGGTTATCTTTCGTCGCTGAATGAAAAGATCCAGCGCTGACCTATCCGTCGGTTTCAGCGGTTTACCGCAAAAATTGTGAGAACGCAACGGAAGACGCAACGGAAAGCACAATAGGAAGTGATATAGAAATCACAACGAAAAGCGCAATAGAAATTGCAACGGAAAGCGCAATAGATATCTCAACGGAGAGCGCAATAGAAATTGCAACGGAAGGAACAATAGAAACCGCATCAGAAAACACAACAGAAAACTCAGTAGAAATCGCAACGGAAAGCGCAATAGAAATCTCAACGGAAAGCGTAATAGAAATCTCAACGGAGAGCGCAATAGAAATTGCAACGGAAGGAACAATAGAAACCGCATCAGAAAACACAACAGAAAACGCAGTAGAAATCGCAACGGAAAGCGCAATAGAAATCTCAACGGAGAGCGCAATAGAAATCTCAACGGAGAGCGCAATAGAAATCGCAACGGAAAGAACAATAGAAACCGCATCAGAAAACACAATAAAAAACGCAGTAGAAATCTCAACAATGGAAAGTGCAATAGAAATTGCAACGGAAAGCCCAACAGGAAACGCAATAGAAATCGGAACGAAAAATCCAATAGAAATTGCAACGGAAAGCGCAATAGAAATCGCAACGTAAAGCGCAATAGAAAGTGCAACAAAAATCGCAACGGCAAGCGCTGTAGAAATCGCAACGGAAAGAACAATAGAAAGCACAAGGGAAAACACAGCGGACACAACACATTCATTGGCTGCGTGACGACCTGACAATTCATCGTGCAGCTTCGTTTCGTGAGACGCCGCCTGCGCGAAATGAAAAAGCGCGACTTTGTTTCCCGCGCGAGTCCACCCGGGAGCCGCCGCTCGCGCGTCGCGTCGCGTCGCCTCCCAGCATGCAGCGCGCGCGCCTAATTACGAACGCCGCCGCTTCGCGCGCCTCCGTCGCCGCCCCGGGCGCTGATTGCGAGCTGCGGGTGAATACGAAGCAGGGACACGGCCGCTCCCCCGCTCGCCGCTCAGTGCGGCTTCCCTCCCTTCATCCTCCTGCGGCGACCCCAAACATGGCGGCCAGGGTGGTGGATTTCTACGTGTAGGTGCGTGGGATAGGTTGATTAATTATTTCGATTTCTGGCGCGTCAGTTATTGTCATTAGACCCGCGATATTTATTAAAGTCAAAAGTTAAGTGCATTTTATTTCCAGGGAAATGACAGTATTCCTCCTCCACTATAACCAGAGATCCCGCGCCGACTTATTCACCCGCTTTGGGGTTTTCTCCTCTTCAGTTAGACCAACTACAGGTACTTCAGGTATTCCAGCTACACCAACGTAGCACTGATCTATCTGGGACAAGATATATCCTGTAGAATTGTCTGCCATGTGTGATCGTGTAGTGCATGTTGGTTTGTGTTTGTGTGTGTGTAAGGAGACAGGAGGATCAAAACTGAGGAAGGAAAGATGGATCTACGATCTCTACTTACTAAGGTACTCTTTCGGCGTTCGTCTGGGAATTATCGAGTAAACCCAGGAAAACAATCGGTCACTACAGTCGGCAACAATAACTCTCCTCGAGTCAGAGGCTGAATTTCATGGGTTCGAATTCCGATTTCTACTTCCATTAGGGTGGACGAACAAGAAGGTTTACGGAAGATTTTTTCCGGATTCTTCTCTTGCGAATATTCATGAATAACCCTTGTACTTCTTTTGTTGTTTATATGCGTGTGTGTATTGAAGTACCTTCCTGCTCTCTTTGATTTCATTTTTGTTGAGATTTGGAGCGACCCGAAATAAAGGCTTTAGGACGCTTCCTTTCCATCTCTGGTCTTCCTCTGATCTTCTACTCAAGGTCAATTCATAGGATTTTTTTTGAAAAAGGTGTATATGTTTCGACACTAGATGTTTGGAATACCACAATGAGTGATGTCAATAAATAACTGTGGAACAGCTAACATTCATTGCAGGGGCCACAAACATCGGGTCTTTAGGGTTCTCCGAGCTTCAATTTGTTGGTAAATAAGCTATAAGTAAATAATAAATATATGTAATTAATATGTACTGACTGCCTTTTTCCATTCGTAATAAGTAAAAATCACACACCGTTCCCTAACATCAGGCAGTAAAACTTCATTAAATAACGCGAATTATCGAATCCATTCTCACTCGAACAGTACCGATCTATTGGTCTACATCCCCGCGCAGCGTTCCGCCCGGGGGAAGATGGCGCAGAAGGCGCATTGCCTGGCGCATACTCCACGCGCTGGTGCCCAGACAACCCCTCCACCCCGCGCCCCGCCCCCACCCTGCTCCACGCCTGCACTTGGCCGGCCTTTGACGCGGCGCCGCCGGCCTTTGTTTAGCAATGTTCGTAACGCGGTTACGGCCCCCCGCGCCGCCCCGCCCCGCCCTTCGCCCGGCGGGCGCTCGTCTCCGCCCACCGCCTGCGAGCCATCGATTGGCCGTCTGTACGGAAGGTGCTCACTGCCCCCACCGCCCCCTCCCCCCGCCCCGGCTACCCGCTCCCTCCGGCTACGCAGCGCACCGCTCCGCCCCGCCACGCTCCCGCCCCATATCCCGCTCCGCGTCGCCAACCCACTCATCCGCTCCCACCCGCCAATCCCGCTCCGCCCCTCTCCCGTCCCGCAATCTCGCTCCATCCCTCTTCTACCCCCCAATCCTGCTCCTCCCCTCTCCCCCCCAATTTCGCTCCACATCCTCAATCCGCTCACCCGCTCCCGTCCCCCAATCCCGCTCCGCCCCTCTCCCGTCCCGCAAACCCGCCCCATCCCTCTCCTACCCCCAATCCTGCTCCGCACCGCTCCCGCTCCCATCCTGCTCTGCATCCTCAACCCGATCACCCGCTCCCGCCCCCCAATCCCGCTCCCGCCCCCCATCCCGCTCCGCCTTGCTCCCGCTCTGCCCGTCCCTGTCCGCGCTGCCCACCCCGCCCCGCTCGCCCAGCCTCGACGTGCCCCGTCTCGATCCGCCCCCTGAAGCCCGCCCCTTACCACCCCGCCCACACTCACGCTCCGCCTGCCCCATGTGTCGTCCTGCCCCCCACGTGCCGCCCCCCAACGCCCGCTCTCTTCTCACCTCACCTCCCCGCCCGCCCCACTCTGCCCCAACCCACCTTGCTGTTCACATCTATGCCCCTACATTCCCCCCTCCCTGCACACATCCCGTCCCTCCCACCTCGCCTTCTCCGCCTGTCCCTTCCCCTCGCCCTCACAGCGTGCTCTCTCATGCTCGGCTTTCTCTCACTCCGCCATGCGCCGTTCCGACCTTCCGCTTCCTATCTAGCCCCGTCCTGTTCCTGCTTTACTCCTCTTCCCGCTGCTCCTCTCTGCCTCTCGGCTCTTCACCTGCCCTATCCCTCTTCTCTCTTCCGCACCTATTCCTCTCCTTGTAGCACCTTCGCCCGCCCCACCACAACCACCGCGCTCTGTCCCATCTCTCTCAGCTCCTCTCTGCCTTCTCCTGTCCGATCGTCTCGCCCGATCGTCCGATCGTCCGATCGTCCGATCGTCCGATCGTCTGATCGTCCGACCGTCCGATCTCGCACCTTCGCCACGCCGTCCCCGGAGCGCTGGCCGGGGCTTAAATGCTTGCGGTCGAAGGCCGATCGACCGTGCGCTCCAAGGCTTCATGCCTCATTCATTCGTTGATTCGCTGGTGGTACTGAATTGACTCGTAAAGAACTATTCAAAGAGGTGTTAATAGTGTGTTAACTAAAATGGAAGTGTATTTTCGAAAGGAAATGAGTGAGGAAAGTAGTTTTTAAATGAATGAAGTTTAACGAAAGACTGAAAAGCCGATAGGATGCTTTGCAAACCCTTGCATGAACGTTTTTCCATCTGCTTCTAATTTGGATTGTTGATCGAGGATTTTCTTTTAAAAATGTATTGTTACAGTTTTCTGGCGTATTTCTCTGTGTGTCGAGAAAGAGAAAACAGGCGAGTGCTTGTATAAAGCACAATGACTACAGTACAATATTTATATAACCACTTTTCGTGCTAAATATACTTGATACAGGTATGCTTTAGGCACAAATAGTATTTTTTCTCATTATATAATTATTATGACCTTAACATTCTTATAAGAGGTTATAAAAGGTCATTTAAAATTTTCTTCGGACCTTTTAAGGAGAGATATGTCCCGATATGGTAAGTAGGGTGTAATATTCTGCTCTTGCAAAACTGTAAGCATTTTCCATCAGCAAATAACAATGAAACTCCCCTTGGTTTCAAAACATATGGTGAATGTCTCGAAACACACGGCTAGCGGCTGACAACACGGCAGCTCGAAAAGGCTGTGTTAGATGATCCTGATGAGTCATTCATTCTTTCCTTTGTGATGGTGCAACACTCACAGTTTCATTATTTCGCTCTCATTATCAAGTACTTTGAATGTAATGTATCAGACGTTGTACATTATCGTGCGGCAAAATATTTCAGTGTTAAGGTCAACCATGCACTCTTTTGCAATGTAATGTTTAATAACCCCCTAACTATTCGTAACACCGATATAAAATATTTTTGCTAATTTCAGAACATCGTAAATCTTCCTAAGGAATTGTCATGGATAATAGAAGCCCCACATTACGGGTCCGAAGGTAATTTTGAAATATTCCCTATGTTATATCAATAGTATATTCCTTTTGTATATCTCAAACCCAACCATTGTTAATAACTGAATTGTAAAAAAATAACTAAGAATTGTAAAAATATGACTAAGAGGTGACAAATTGCACTGTTTCTGAATAATTATGTAAATTTTCTTGAAATTGTATCTGTATCAGGCACACGCTAATGCAATTTGCATTACATGGTCTCATGCCGATGAGTTTTTTATCGTATTGGTCTTTCATAATTTAAAACTTGACTTCTGGGAAAGAACTTGAAACCTCGTTCCAGATAGGTAAGGTGTGAAGTTATGTTTACGCCTTAATAATAAATAATGTAGAAAATATTATCTTTTAAATTTGTGTTACATTTATACGGGTTTAGTGTCTTCGAAATGTAACTACTCGTGATAAGGATGGTCACATAGATATGTAGCATTTAGAACTAAATGTGAAATTAAATTCGCAGCTAATGCTAGGCAGGGGGAATGGGTTTCCACAGGAGGAACTTCTCTCTTGGATGCGCTAGTAGGTATTTATTTAAATCTAAATTGATACTACAATTTTAAACTAGGGCTGCAATAGCACATACTTTCTTGCAATATATGTAGCTTCTGCAGTGTTCAAAAATTCAGAGAGTTCAAGGAAAATCAAATCGAATCCCTTTATTACGAAAAGCGTACTTCGCGCGATACATGAAAAATTAAAATGTAATTTTGGATCGTTTTTGAGCCAATTACTTAGGATTTTGTTTGTGTCAATTGCCTAAAATCTTCTCATATTTTGAAAAAAATGCATGACCTCATTTAAAGATGTATTTTGCAGTCCAGATTTCACTGAGAAAAATATACATAATTTCAATATTGTAGTTGTAAGATGATGCCAAACAAATTATGAACATTTGTAAATTAAAAAAAAATTTTCAATCTTCAAGAAAATCACATCTTCACCATTTATATAAGCGTACTTTGCTTTATCTGAGGAGAAATTCAACGACAAAATTTGGAGCCATTTTTGAGAGAACGGGCGTCACCTAACTTTCTCTCCAAAAATAAAAATATGTTTTAAATTCAAGAGGGAGCGACATCAGCCTTCTCGATCGGGGATTATCAATTTTTGCTAAAATTCTGCTACGGTTTGTCCGATATCTTTGTTCAGAAACAGACAGACGGTTTACCGAGAACAAATTTTTCGGCCTCAAGGACCCACAAATTGTGGATTCTCAGTATACAACGGATTAGAGGAAGTTATTTACTAGAGGTGTAAACACGAAATTTTGCCGTTTTTTGGTATCAGGGATCCACAAGACTAGTTTTTATGTTTAACTTAACAGTTTTTGTGTATATTCTCTCAAATGTATAAATGATTACCCATTAAAAGGTAATTAGTGGCGTAATTAAAAGCGCATGATTAAATATAAAGTAAATAAGTTAACTTTATACTTAATAATACATCATGAATTTAAACATGAAGTGTCTGTCTAAACATGAACTGTTGGATCGCAGTCGATACTGCCAGGAGCGAAGTTTATAATTTATTTCATCTACTTTACAAATTATTTAACCTACTTGATTAGTTAGCATTGGAATCAATTGTAATGGACTAACGGCGAAGTGAGAGTGAAAGAATAGAAGCCCTGTCAATATCGACTTTTTCCTGCACACAAAGTGACCGGGTATAGATCCCCGGAGCCCCGTGAAAAGTCAGCCCGCTGGCCGCTGCGGCAAAGGTAAATGTCATCCTCCTTGCGAGATGGAAGCCCGGGATCATCCGCTGTGCTCGGAATGACTTTCGGCCCTCCCTCGAGAGGTCGCCGATTGGCGCGCGAGGATACACGTCGGGTTTGGCGCTCCCCCAACTGCCCCAACACCCTCTCCCGTTAGGCAGCTGCAGTTTGATGGGTCGCGGTTAAATCAAAGGGGGTGTTTTAGGCCGCCAACAGTTAGTGAGATGCATTTGTTTTTGAACACTGAAAATGTTTTATAACCATCCCTCTCTCTATAAACATCAGTGTGAACTTGTATGTTTCAGTCTAACTCAAAAACACTTTAAGCAATGTCAACAAAATGGGACCGAGAGCGGTACCTCAGTGCATCAACTGATGTTACTGCAGCCCCTTTACCCGGGAGGTGCTAGGTTCGAGATCCGACGGCGGCAGGATTTTCCACACTATCTTTTCAGCTAGGTTGAAATCAGTCGGGGCTAGTTGAACCAATCAATCTGGAGGAGAATTCTAGCAGCCGGCTGCTCTGATCGGTAGTTTTGCGTGGTTTCTCTGATCAACACCAGTCGAATGCCGGAGCAGTAGCCTAACAAACGGGCCACGGACCGCGCGCGATATTTCCTTCCTCTTCCTTGTCCTATCCTCTCCCATTACACACACACTTACACTAACCTGCACTACACTACCACAAATTCCGGGAGACCGGTTGGGAGCTTAGAACTTGTTCCGACTGGGGCGCTGCCCCGCTGATGAGAGATACCTCGTTGGGAAAACCCTTTAGCCGACGGTAAGTCGGCGCCGGATCTGGCCATTCAGTGGGGTAAGACCACGGCCAACTCCCGAGCAAAAACACGCACTACACGTACGGGACTAATGACCTAAGCTGTTGACGCGCCCGGATTCACTAAGCAACCAACCATCCTAGAATGGGGTTGCACGCAGGTAGACTGAGTTAAGCGCGTGGGGGCGGATGGCAAGCGGCATCTGAACAAAGGAGGACAAGAAGGTTTAATAAAGAACTAAAATGAACATGAAAATTTATATATGTGGGTCATTCCCTTCTCACCAGTAAACGATGGCTCCGTGTCAACGATCCAATTCTCTGCAGACATTATAGTTGGACAATTGTTATTAATGTGCATCAAAAAGAATAAGCAGGCAAAATGAAATTGAGAGGTGGGGAGATGTCGAAAATGATTTTTGTTTGTCTATTTTTATTTACTCTTGTATTGTAAACATTACCTCATTTTACGCAGTAAAAATGACGGTTTTGTACAATTTTCTTGACGTTTTAGACACAAACCCCATGATAGGCTTTTTATGGATAGAAAATTATCCCCCAGGGTTGCATCAAACAAATTTGAGATGAAATATTTTAAAATGTGCAGAAGAAAATGGCTTGGGCACATGTAAGCCACACCACACTTTACGCTTTACCACACAGTTACCATCATGCTTAACTTGAAAAGGAGGCCAAAACAAAATGTGTAAACTTGTAATACGAAATTTCCTAATGCATGTTCTTTGGCATAAAGTGATATTCTTCGACCATTCAACACGCCCTAGAAGTAAACCCTTATTCTTAGCAAGGAGTAGATGTCTGGTGTTTTGGGAAAAATTGTTATGAATCGATCATGCAAGTAAAAGGCGCAAGTAAAAGCATCCAACATCGTAGATAGTAACTGATAAGTTGTCAAGATCTCTTAGAGTTCGTCTGTCACGTTCTTTCTCCAGTTTGCCTTAAATCCCAATTAGAGTTCCAGGCCGAGGAACCATGCAAATACACATGGCTGGAGGAGAGGATGGGACCGCACGTCAGGTCGCAGCGCATTGGTGTAATCGCATTACGGGTGGAGCGTATCGGTCCGGAGAGGGTCAGAAGCGAGAGGAAAGGTGGGAGGGCACTGGACGGGTGAATTGAGGGATGAGGTGGGAGAGGCACTGATTGGCATGGCAGGGAAAGCGTAGAGATAGACAAAACGGTAAAGTGCTACAAGGGAAGGGTATAAAAGGAATGAGCATGGTGGGCAAATGCTTGGACGGTTAGAGTACGACAGGAAACAGGATGCAAAGGTGTGGTAATGACGAGGTAAGGCATGACAATGCTAGTTAAGATGTGACGAAAAGCTCACAAAAAGCGGAGAGGTGTAGCAAATAGCAGGGTAAGACCAGGAGGCGGTGAGGGGCAGGTCGGGGAGCGGCGTGACTCGGCAGAACTGGGTAGGAAAAAGCGGAATTGCTCTGGGAGGTTAAGCGATGACATGGTGGGTCTGCGAGACGCACAGCAATGGGGGAGTTGAGTGAAACATAACGGACCAAGGTAGGGAGGGTCGGAACAGTGTAGATAAGGGTAGGGAAGATGGGGTGAAGCGCAGGGAATAGCGAGAAAGAGTGGAGAAGAGAGGCGATGAGAACGACGGTGCTGGGCGGGGGATATTAGTTTGAAGAGGGGTGGGCTGTGGCGGGAGAGGGTGAAAGTATAGACAGGGTCGTGAAGGACGAGACCGAGAGAGGAAGGGCGAGGAAGAGTGTAAATGGGTGGGGAAGAGGGGCAATGAAGGAGATGGTGCTGGGCGCGGCGTCTCAGAGTGAGGCGAGGCGAGGAAGCAAAGGAAGAAAAGAGAGAAGTGGTGGTTCGGAGACGAGAAGGGAAGCGGAAGAGCGGAGATGGACGGGGAAGAGGGAATGAAAATGAATTGAAAATGACGGTGACGGGCGGGGCAGATAGAATGAAAGAAGGGGTGGAGTGGGGACAGGTGAAGAGACTACTGGGGGCAGGAAAGACAAAGCAGATCATGGCGTATCAGAGGGACTCGACGAGAGACGCGTGAGGCGTGCACGGTGGGGAGGGGCGGGACGCGGCGGGGCTTGGCTGGGAAGGGCCTGGCGGTGAGGGGTTTGGCGGTGAGGGGTTTGG
>BLKR01010466.1:0-34197 GCA_011170035.1 Teleogryllus occipitalis | reverse complement strand
GGGAGCGTGGCGTGGGGGCGTGGCGTGGGGGGGCGTGGTGTGGGGAGCGTGGCGTGGGGAGCGTGGCGTGGGAGAGAGTGGCTTGGAGGCGCGTGGCGTGGAAGAGCGTGGCGTGTAGGAGTGTGTTGAGGTGGACCGTGGCTACGAGAAGGTTGACGAGGAGGTCGGAGTGAGGTGATACAGGATGAAGGAGGCGGGGATGGTGTGGCTTGGCAGGGAGGGTATGACCTGGGAGGGGGCAAGTCCTGATCTGTGGGGAGAGTGTGGCGTTGCGGGGAGGGTGTATCGGGGAAAGAAGGTGAAGGTGCGCAGGAGGGGCGTGGCTGGGGTGGATCACGGAGAGGAGAGGCGGGGCGCAGCGGAGCGAGCGGCGGCGTGGCCCCGCGCGGTGGAGGAGAGGCCGTATCCGCGAACGCCAGAGTGCAGCTGCGCTGTTAAGTTGCGAGCGCCGCCCTGCGTTATGACGCCGATGCGCCGATCCCTTATTATACAGTTCCCATTCGCTCCCCGCCCCGCACCCCGCCCCACCTCGCCCCGTCCCCGCCCCGTCCCCGCCCCGCTCCGCAGCGGGCGACTCCCTGGCGAACGCGCTCGCGATATCGATCTCTCGAGATGCCGGGGCGGCGCGGTGGCTGGCCTAAAGGGAAAACCGCCAAGACGTCCAAAGTGCGATGGGACGACGTGACTGAGGCGTGGTGAAAAGGGTGTGGTGATTATGACAATGGGAATGAAACAGAGATGGTGAGATGTTGTGAGGGTGATGAGACTGTTGCGGGGGCGAGGATAGGAATGCAAACAATGAGCGAAGAGCACACAATCAGGGTGTACAGTGTTCTGTTGAATAGAAACAGAATGTATCTTCCGTTAGAGCACTTCATATTTCGATGAAATCATGCAAGTTCTGTCAGACAAATTGGGGTCGTTGCGTATTTTTAAACGGTTTTATTAATATATTTCCGTTATAACTTTTCCGATTTTCAGGCTATCATCATTTACTCGATCCCCTGGGTAAAGAATATTCAGGACGCAGAGAAATAGTGTAGATTTAATGAAATGTCCTGGAAAAGATTCTGCGTGTATTTAAATCAAGTTATGGGGTTGATAAACAGAATTCGCTGCTGAGAGAATAATGAAAGCAACGAGCGTAATGAGTTAACGTACGCAAACAAAAGGTGTTGTTTTGGAATAGCAAACGCAAAGGAAAGGTTGATGAGTGTATTGCTGAGTTCACTTGGCCTTCTTCCAGAGTATGAAGAACAATAAAATTATCTCGAACTTTCAAAGCATAATGAAAGGTGATAACAGAGAAACATAACAAGAGGATTTTGTACTGTCAGTACAGTTGCCGTTTTCACGGATATTCTTATACAACCAATATGATTGTGTAACAGCCTAAAGCAATAGGGTAGTTGTGGCGGGGAAATGCTGGAATGATTGTTACATATTCCTTAGTTTTGTGCCTAATTGTTAGTCATAAATGCCATTTGAAAACATTATTAGACACAATAGCATGCACCAAACATACCACCAAATTTAACATGCACCAAATCTATAACTTCAGGAAGGCAACGAGCAAACACTCACAAACAGTTTGCCGCAATGCATCTTACGTGCATCAAGCATTTTTATTAATTATATATTTCTTAAGCCATGTGTTATAGAATTGATTTTCATATCGAGTAAATATTGTTACTCAAATTTTCTGCACATAATCCTTCTTCTCCAGAGATAAGCCCTCATTGACGTTTGACCTGATATACACGGTCTCAATGTACGGCTGCTTTTTTAATCACGTGGAATGGTCCATTTCAGAATGTCAGTTCAGAATACGGGATCAGACTGTTGTTAGAGCCTTGATATTTACACGACCACGAGTTTATTGCTCTGAATAGTTTGCGCAAAATAAACGGAATATTCTCGAAGATCCACAAGATGTAAAAAGTACGTTCAAACGTAAAGCCAGTTACATATGGAGTGGCGATAAGTGTAATGGTCAAACTTCCGATCTTCCGAAGTTTCGAGGTTTATATACCGGACGACTCATGTAGTATTTGTAGGGTATAATTCAGGATTCATGGAAGATTTTTTTCGTTTTTTCTAGTAAACTTCTGTTCGGGTTTGAGAAAAACCATTATTAACACATTTTATTTTAAATTTCCATTCATAATTTTATATTGTTCTTGTTCTGGTACTATGAATCGTAAGATGTTCTTTCATAATCTAACTAACCATATTTGTTTACACTATTGTTGAAGGATTGAGGGCTGAAACACGTGTGTATTATCATTTTTTTTCTAGGACTTTTTCCAGTCGATAGCCAGTGACCCTGTACGTCCTGACGAGACGTATTAGGTCATACGCTAGACACTAACACTCTTCAAACTCCTCTGATCTGGGGACAGCAGAATGCGAGGCCCTCCGTGAAAACACATACATGAGAGGCAAAGGACAAACAACCATGCCCAAGACGCGACTCGAACCCACGACCCTTCCAACCAAAGCACCGGGAGCGGTAACTCAGTGCATCAACTGATGTCACTGCAGCGCCTCTGACCCGGAGGTCTTAGGTTCGAGTCATAACGACGGCATGATTTTCGACACTAGCTCTTCAGATAGTTCGAATTCAGTCGCTGTCTGGAGAAGAATTCTAGCGGCCGGCTGCTGTGATCGGTAGTTTTCCATGATTTCTCCGATCAACACCAGGCGAATGCCCGAGCAGTACCCTACCAAACGGGCAACGGATCGCTTGCAATCTTTCCTTCCTCTTCCTTGTCCTATCCTCTCCCTTTACACACACACACTAACATGCACTACACTACCACATATTCCGGGAGACCGGTCGGGAGCTTAGAGCTTGTCCCGGCTGGGGCGGTGCCCCGCTGGTGGGGGAGTCCTTGTTACGGGGAAACCCCACTAGCCGACGGTAGGTCGGCGCCGGATCTCGCCTTCAGCGGGGGAAGATCACCGCCATCTCCCGAGAAAAAAACATGCACTACACTCACGGGACTAATGACCAACGCAGTTGACGCGCCCGGAAACCCGAAAATATCAATCAATCAATCCGACCAAAGCGCTGAGTTGGCATATGCTCTTAGCAACCTTTGCCATCCAGGTAGGCGTGTATTTTTAAAAATATTCTGTCGCAAATGACCGTCTTCGCTCGAAGGTGAATACTGCCGATCTCGGACCCAATCGGACTCTTCCCAAATGCGAGTCACTGTACACCGCTCTGTGGTTTCCGATATCGCCGACTGTCTTCCTTCCCGGAGCAACGCTTCTGCAGAAGCGACGCGGAATGCCGGTCCAGGGAAGGGGAAACGGCACAATTGAAGAACGATATTAGCTCGGTCGAGGGCGAAATTAAAAGTGACTTTGTGAGCACCATGGCTTTCTCAGTCCCTCGCATATCCTCATACTCTCCTCCTCTTATCTTCTGAATAGAGCTCAGAAGCATCAGAGGGGTGATCGAAAGGGGGTATTTCCTCTACAGAAAAAAACACACGAGCGTCTGAAACCCTAAGAAGAAGAAGAAGAAGAAGAAGAGGAGGAGGAAGAAGAACGAATCTTAGACACGTGGAGCTGGGAGAGACGGCAACAAAAGTTGATTTGGAATTAGTACTCCAGTTGGAAAGTATTTTGTTAATTTAGAATATACGAAAGGCTGAATATTCAGATGATTCAAATGTAGTCATTCTCCAGATGGCAACGACAGTGCTTTGATTATTGGAACTCCTTTCGGTTATATTGTTTGAAACATTGTTGTCAGTACGAGTTTGGATCTCTGATCTAACGAGAGCACAATAAATATTGCTAACTGTTTATGCCTTGTGTATTTTTTTAATATAACAAATGCTATAATATAATATAAGAAGTGCAACCGGTGAAGGATTGGTACACGTCGTGGACGGCGCTTTTAGAACAATTCAAAGAAATGCCTCGCTTGCGCCAAGGTTACTACTGTCGCCAGTAGTGAACCGTGAAATCCGCGTGAGAGGGAGATCAATGCATCAACTGAGTCACTGCAGTGCCTCTCACCGGGAGGTTCTAGGTTCGAGTCCTGATGGTGGTAGAATTTTCGACACTAGGTCTTCAGCTAGGTGAAATTCGCTGTCTGGAGGAGAATTCTAGCGGCCGGCTGCTTTAATCGGTAGTTTTCCGTGGTTTCTCCCTTCAACACCAGGCGAATGCAGGAGCAGTACCCAAACAAACGGGCCACGGACCGCACGCAATCTTTCATTCCTCTTCCTTGTCCTATCCTCTCCCCTTACACACACACACACACACTTACACTAACATGCACTACACTACCAAATATTCCGGGAGACCGGTCGGGAGTTTAGACCTTGTCCCGGCTGGGGCGGTGCCCCGCTGATGGGAGAGTCCTGGTTAGGGGGAAAGCCCGGTAGCCGACGGTAGGTCGGCGCCGGATCTCGCCATCCAGCGGGGGAAGATCACCGCGATATCACGAGGAAAAAACATACACTACACTTACGGGACTCATGACCTAAGCTGTTGACGCGCCGACCAATCAACCAAGTGACATCCACGATATAGCCATCGCGGAATTGGTGCAGGGCGTGAAGGCCAAATCAAAGAAAGCAGGCAGCAGCGGCGGCGGCAGCGCGGAGCGGAAGCGGCGACGCGCGGCCGAGCGGAGCCACAGCGCCGCCGCCGCCGCCGCCGCCGCCACCGCTCCCGCGACCGTTAATCATAACCGCAGTGGGCGCGGCGCGCGAGCCCCGCGCGCACCTGTTGGCGGCGAAATACCATCTGTCGCCCGAGAATTTCCAATTTCCAATCTGCAGGCGGCCGCCGCGACCGCAGAAGCAGCGGCCGCCCTCCCACCCTTCCCACCCACTCCCTCCCGCCACCAGCCTCCTACTCCCTCTACCCTCCACCCGGTTTCACGCTGTCTCGCACCGCTCCCCGTATCGCCGTGCGCTGCCCCGTATCTCCTTGCACATCCCCCTGCCCGCTCCCTGTGGACGCGCTCAACCTGCTACTCACACCATCCTCCTCCCGGTTTCATAACGTCTTGCCCCGTTTTTTTGCTCCGTCTTTTCGCTGCCCGCCTTTTTTCTCTCCGCCTTTTCGCTCTCCGCATTTCGCTCCTAGCCTTTTTGATCCCCGCCTTTTCGCTCTCCGCATTTCGCCCCCGCCTTTTTGATACCCGCCTTTTCGATCCTCGCCTTTTCAATCCCCGCTTTTTCGACCCCCGCCTTTTCGCTCTCCGCATTTCGCTCCCCGCCTTTTTGATCCCCGCCTTTTCGCTCTCCGCATTTCGACCCCCGCCTTTTCGATCCCCGCCTTTTCGATCCCCGCCTTTTGGCTCTCCCCCTTTTGCTCCCCGCCTTTTTACTCGCCACCTTTTTACTCCCCACCTTTTTACTTCCCACCTTTTCGCTGCCCGCCTTTACGTTCCCCGTCTTTTCTCTTTCCGCTCCGTCGCTACCCGTACCGCCCTGCCCTTCCCCCTACCTCGTTGCATCTCCTCCTGAGGTTTTGACTCGTCCCGTTCCATGCCGTCCGCCCTCGTCGCACAGTTCCATATACCTCCAACATGCCCTAAACGCTCAACTCAGCCCCATATATCTCTCCTTTTCCCAGTCACTGCCCCGCACCTCCCCTTGCCATTTTGGCCCGCCCTATTTCTCCCACCCACAAACACTGGCGTCTCCGTGTCATTTGATCCTCAGTGTTCCCCGCTTCCCCGTGTCGCTCCGTTCCACCTCGCTCCACCCTGCCCTCAGCCTTTCCGCTCCCGTTCTCTCACCCATTGCCCCGCGTCTCCCTATTTTGACCTGCCCTGTTTGGCGTCTGCCCGCGTCGCACCGTTTCGTCTCCCTCCGCCCTCTCCACTCAGCTCCACTTCTCCTATGTACTGCGTTTCGCTCCCTGAGACTCCTCGTTTCTCCGACTTCTTCCTCATCCGTGCCTTTCCTTTACCCTCCCCACCTCCCACGTGTGGCCTATTCCACTTCAGGCAGTTTCACCCGCATTGAACCGCCTCCACATCCTACGCCTTTCTTCTCTAATCCCTTTCCTGCGTAGCTCTGCTCATCTCTCCTGGCTCAACCTCACTCACTTTCCCTGTTGCAAACCGTTCCCTCTCCCCCCACGTTGCTACATTTCGAAACTCCCTTCCTCGCTCCTCTCCATTTGGCCCAGCTACACCCCGCCCCGCTTTTCTCCTCTTCACCCGCCTCTCCCCCCTCGGTCCGTCCCGCCCCCTCCTCCGTGTCCCGTCCCACGGACCCAATCGATAGGTAAAGTGTTCTCACTCTGATCCCCGGCCCCGGCCCCGCCCCCTCCCAGAGTCCTCCGCTCGCGCGTCTCAGAAGTTAGTTAGTGGCGCGCCCGATTTGCATGCAGTAGATGAACGAAAGGAATAAATTGTGCACTCGCGCTCCTGCCTCGACGCCGGCCCTATATTACGAGTCCCACCGGCGGACTTTGCACCAGCCTTTGTGCGGCTGCTGGGGGATCGGGGGCCTCTGTTTGCAGGTGATACGCTTTGCGGTGGGGTGTTTGAAATGATGCCAGGTGGATTTCCGATATGTGTTGACGGTTTTGAGTTGTTTTGTTTGTCAGCTGTGTCCGTTTCCGGACAACGTATTTGATACAAATGTTACACACGTGTGTATCGATGACGTCTTGACAAGAAAATATTTTTCAAACATGTATGTAATGTCTAAACACTTTTCTAGCATATATAATGCTCTTCCATGGAAACTTACTAATTTTAGCTATAGGCATGCAAGTGTAAAGATTATGAAACAATGTTTATGTTTTTGTGATTGACTTGTACTTCTTGTAACATTATAGATGTGTCTTCAGTTACCATATTTATTAGCATTTAAAACTAAAATTTTAGTTTAGTTGTAGGTTTGAAGAACAGTTCTTTATGCATTAAGCATCATTCGCCCATTATTATAATTCAGTGTTCAACTACCAATTAAGTTCTTATATGTTTATATTCATGTTTACGTAACAATCACGTCGTTTTAGTGAAAAAAGTCACAGATTTTATTTCGAAATGTTCATTATCCCTCACGCATGTTGTAGCTTTTTTGCCATTACAGATATTTTAGTTCAGAATATTCTTTTTCCGGACTACATTCGTTCATACAGGTATTTTCATTCTCAATGTTCTTTTTCCAATCTACATTCATACTTTTTTCATTCAAAATAATAAATTCAAACTATATACTTATAGAGCTTTAATTCAGTTGTCATTAATAACATAATGTATTAGAAAATAGAGCCATACTCATCCCAAATCTCAGACAAAAGAAAAGTCATTCGCCTTTATGTCCTCTCATTTACTTGGCAAATGATCTTAGTGGTCTTTACTTTGTACAGTATGAAAGATGGGTGATTCTGAAATGTCGATTCAAATGAAAAATGCATTTTTGTGGTAAATGTCTTCAGGGTAAAGCAACAGTATAAAAAATAATAACCTTTGAAAAAAAACTTTTGAAAGAATATGTTAAAATGGAAGGGTTTCAAGATAGAAGAAAAAAAGATGGGCTGAGGAGAGGAAGAAGAATCGTTAGGATGAAGGATACTTTTAAAGAAACTGAAAAACACCTGAAATAAAGATAAATTTATTTAAACTGCAATTGGGTGTATCCCGGTGGCAGTTAATTACGTAAATAAGATAATAAATGTCATGAAAATAACATAATAACGGTAATGATGATGCTATAATAATAATACCGATATTATTATTGATAATAATAATAATAATAATAATAATAATAATAATAATAATAATAATATAAAAATGATGTTAGGTACGTCCTGTTAGTCTAAGATAAGGGAAAGTGACATTGTGACCATTGCCAAGAGTGTGGTTAATCTGAGCTATATCCTCGTGCGTCATTGTGGGCGTGGCAGGGTGAACATGGTGATTTTGCCCATACCCGCTGGGCAGGGTCCTTCAGCCAGGGCTAGGGCGCGAGGTGCGCTTCGTGGCAAAGAGAGGGGCCCGTGGGTTGAGACTAATGGCGATGTTCTGTTCTGTTGCAGTGGCGGCCACCTTTGCCCTCCTGCACTGCTCGGCGCTCGCGGTGCAAGGTGAGTCTACACGCCCGCGCTTTGGGCTCCACCGGAACATGCCACACCGCTCCTCATGCGCGTGCTCTTGCACATTCTAGAAATTTTTCACTTCTTTTTCGTGGTTTCTTTTCCCTTCTTTCCTCTACTTCTACTCCTTCTTCTTCCCGTTAAGACCTGCTACGGTTTCCGTGCGAGTTGAAATTACTTTTCGTTGGATGTATTCTCTACCTTTATTCTCTCCATACTCTTTTATCCTTTCCTATGATTCCTCTTCATCTTCTCCGACAATTTTGTACTTCTCTTCCTTGGAATTCTTTTCTAGTTGATACCTCATCTTTAACTGTATGACTTTCCATGGTTTGTTTTTCTTTATATACAGTTTCTTTCCTGATATTTTTAACCTCTTGTATCAATGATGTCAGCAACTTTCTTCTTGTATCAATGTTATATTCTTGTTAATTTGTAGTCGTTTAATAGAGATATCCCAAAATATCAAAACCCTTCTGCTAATAGTTCACGATCCTTTTGGGTTGTGGAAGGCTTCCTAATTATATATTTATTTAAAAGTTCTGTTTCTGTAAGATCTAGAATTTTTTCATCGATTTTTTAATGATAATTGGATTAAAGTTTTAAACGCAGCTCGAATCCTTAGATATTCATCAAGCATTGGATATTTCGTGGAACTCGTTTCTGACTAACAATTACTGAAATATCCCCCTTCCTCTTCTTTTTGAGAAAACCCTCCCTCAAGGGGCCTCTTACAATGGTTAAAATAATAAATTGTGTAAAGTAAAAAGATAGCATTGTACAATGCAGGGATCAATATCAAGTGCACATTTTCAATTCTATTAATATAATGCTTAATGTAGAGTTGTGTGGTGGGTTCTGGGCTTGCCATTCAAAGAAGAATCCCTTGCATTGTCGGTCTATTTTTTGTTTGGGTAAGGCCAGAATTATTCACACTCATGTATAGGCTGAGAGTAGTCTCAGGTAACATTCATATCCAGACACATCCACAAAATTTGCCAGAAATATCGGACTATTCTTTTGTTTCTTGAAGTTATCAAGGAAAACATGTCATCTGGTAGAACAACTCAGTAGTATGTGTCGCCCCTACATTACAAGGATTATATGTAACGTTATTCTTAATTCACCATGTCTCCACATAATATTATGCATTAAATATAATTAATGCATTTCTTATTCTTTTAAACAAAAATTTTGAAAAACTACATTTAAAGTTTTATTGTGCATTTCATTTAGAATGTACTCTTAAAGTCATAAGACTTAATACATAAGATTATATTAATATATCCTTAAAGAACATAAATAATGCGGATACAAAAAATCATTATCACAAAAATTCGCATATAGATTTCAAGAGCTTATAGCAACACAATTCAACTGTTTTCAGTAGATCAATTTTTGTCACGTGATTTTGTTACCGCTCCTCAATGTCAACATATTAATACTGTTTAATACGTGTTGTATCGTCGGTTTATGTTTTCATGGTGTAAAGAGTACAAGGGAAATCACGCCATAATGTAGGAATATAATTTTCGTGGCTTTACGAAAATTATTCCTGGCGCGGAAAATGAGAGCAATTTGTGGGTTGACACTTTCAGCATCTGATTTCATATCATGAACATGTACGTCTAAATTCACAAACATTTGCAACGGTTCCTTCTGTCAATGACAAATGAATGCCGGAGAAGAAACTTAATAAACATGCCACCTGAATGATTTTTCCTTCCTCATCCATGTATCATTTTATCTTACACGTAGGCAAGGGCAAGTAAGAACAGAAAGAAAGGGAAGGACAAAGAAGGACGAGAAAGAACCGTAAAGAGCAGGGAGGAACATGGCATGTAAGGACAGAGAAGGGAATGGCAGGGAAGGGCATGACAGGGAAGGGAATGGACGGAAAAGGATCGGCAGAAAAGATAAAGAAAAGGCATGGAGGGACAGTGAAGGGAGTAGAAGGGAAGATCAGAAAAAGACAAGTCAGGAAAGGTAGTCAAGACCATGAAAGGCAGGAAAGAACAGACAAGAAGCATGAAGGGAAAGGCGAGGAAGGGTAGCGAAGGGAAGTGAAAGACAGAAAGACAGGAAAGAGCAGGAAAGCAAAAGATAGGAAAGGAAATTCAAGCACGATGCGAGGCGGAGCGGTAAGACAAACATATTCATTTCACTCTCAGTTTAATTGCCGATTGTAGTAAATAAATACCTAGGAAGCGCCGAGTTACATCAGCTGGTTCTCAATGTTATTCCTAGAGCTTTGGGAGCGTGATCTCATCGGGCGTGTATACGCTCGCATAACGCGGGATTGACTTCACGCCTTCGCGCCGGCGCCTGTCTCAGACAAGCGTTATGCATTCCAAACACCCCCCGCCCCTCCCCGCCGCCCCCGCCGTACAAAGTTAGAATGCGTTGTATTGCTCCGACGTTTGCAAGCCTCGGGTGCTGCGCCTTTATGTGGCTCGCGAGCACTGGATAGGAGCCGCTGACGAGAAGGGGGGGGTGATGGTGGCTGTAGTGGTTGCAGCTAATATTAGCTCTTCGGAAATCGCTCTCTGTTTCGTGACGTTTGATGTTGCTTGTTTGGAACTCTGGTATTCCCAGAGAATCCTCTTGTTTCATATTTCTCTATTTATTGTTTTTTTATTTTATAAATAGGGCATAACTTAAATTATTCGAAGACAAGTTACAACTTTCTAGATATTCTGATCGATTTTAGAATGAAACAATGGAAAATAAGTTGTAAAAGTAATGTAATTTTTTGTATATGTAAAAACATCACAGAACAAAAGTTTCAAACATCTAGAAAATGTAGAGCGGTCAACGATATATTTTTGATATTGAAATCTTATATAACGTAGTATGCAAAAGTTGCCTCTAATTAATTTATTGATTTATATAAGACTGCCAGCCCCTGCTTTGCTGCTGCCTTTGCAGCAGCTCAGACCGGGAGATCCCGACGTTTGCGGAGTTCTGATACCCGCTACATAACTACGTCGAATCCAACCACTGCCTGGAGCAGAAATCTAGAGGCCAGCTGAATTGGTAGTAGTTTGCGGTTGTTTCTTGGATCAATATCAGGCGAATGCCAGAGTATTACCCTAATAAACGCGCAACGTACCGGGGCGGCGCTTTTCCTGCCTCTTCCTTGTCTCGCCCTCTCCCCTCTCTCTCTCTCTCGCACACACACACACACACACACACACACACACACACTCACACATTCACTTGCGTGCACTTCACGATCACACATATCGGGAGAATATTCGGAAGCTAAACACCTGGGACCGGGAGTGGTAGCTCAGTGCTGATGTCACTGCAGCGCCTCTGACTGGGAGGTCCTAGGTGCGATTGCTAACGGCGGCAGGATTTTCTACACTAGCTTTTCAGCTAGAGCGATCTTTCCTTCCTCTTCCTTGTCTTATTCTCACCCCTTACACACACACTTTCACTAACATGCACTACACTACCATACATCCTGGGAGACCGGTCGGGAACTTAGAGCTTGTCCTGGCTGTGCGGTGCCCCGCTGGTGGGAGAGTCCTGATTAGTGGTAAACCCCACTAACCGACGGTAGGTCGGCGCCGGATCTCGCCATCCAGCGGGGGAAGATAACCCACACATATCGCCATGAAAACATGCACTACATTTACGAGATTAATGACTTAAGCTGTTGACGCGCCCGGAATCACCAACAAACCAACTAAACACCTGGGGAGACATCTGGACTTATCTTATGTTTTTTGAACTTAATATCATGAATTTAAGTTGAGATATTTGCACGTTTGCCGATATTTTACATAATGTCTGTGTTAATCCAAATATCCGAATTTTGTCCTACCTAGTAGACCCGATTTCCTGTACAATCAGACAACTGAAATTCTCTTGTAACATTAGATCATGAAAAATCGAAGTTTTATGAAGTTATTTACGTTGCGTTGTCAATGTATTAACCTCAGTCAACTCTATTTAATAGATCTTATAATTATAGTTGTTTTTCTTAGTTTCTAAATAATTTATTTTACAAACTATTGTTACGTTGCTAAATATCTGAAACGTCATTGAATTTCAACATTTAAACATTAATAATACACATATAGCATTATTTTGATACTTTAAATTAGTTTAATGTTGTTTGGTATATGCTTTACATACCTCTACAAACTTTAGGAAGGAAAGTTCGTCTACTTCAGTTTTTAGTGATGACCAGTACAAGTTTTCCAGTGAATTAGAATACAATATCACGTAGAATTACATCCAACTTAGAATTCCAAGAGGCCTCCACCAAAAACAGTACATGTGATTTTATGCACTGAAATGGGTGGTAGCTATGTTTTTATCTTTAGGCCAATAATTTGCTAGTCATAATCCTGAATAAAAAACAATATTTTTATATGTGGGTCATTTGACATAGTTATATTTCCCACGCGACTACTTGAAAGGTTTTCAACAGACTTTGAGTAGAATTATAAGTAAGAATGAATGGATAACGATCCGTTCGAAGGCTAAATTAACAAATGTTCTTGAAAAAGCATTTGATGTAGGGTGGTGTCCTGCAAGAACTGTTGATGACAAGACAGATGGTGTGAAGGAGCGTTGCTTAAATGAATAACAGATAAGAAGGGGACCGGAGAATTGGATTCCTCTAAGCAGAGAATAGAAGACTGGAAAACCTAATCCCCAGCAAAGGCTAAAATAAACCATGCTAAGTTTAATTGTAATTAATTATTATCTTAATTAGGAACTAATAAGGTATAAAATAAAATTGTTTACATATAAATATTTCCAGTTTTTCGTTGATATGGAAGATCAATATTCAAAGGAAATTAATTTTTTTAATTCCATGCAAAACTTGTGTGGCTTCCTCACTTTCACTTAGAAGACATTAACGCCTTTGTCAAAATAGACGGTTTGATTAGATGAAAATCCATAGTATCTTTTAGAAAAGGAATTTCATTGTTTGTCTTTAATGAAAAAGAAAATCTATTTTACACCTTTGTAAATACCAGTGATGACGTCAAGAATGGTATCATGACTGCATAATTTCTGGATAGAAGTGCATTACTCGGAAGTTTGAATCGTTAAACTTTTAGTTTCAATAATGAATTGAATGACTGTTGTCAAGATGGAGGTTTTTCTTAATTTAAGGGTTTGCAGTGATTGATTGATGTCTTCACTAATATCACATGCGACCAGCTCGCCTATGGATTTTCTCTCAGCAATCCTGTTCAATAAAGGTTACGGAATTCGTAGTCACCGCGGCGAGACATTGCTCTTGTCCCAGTATTGACAGAGTCAAGTACAGAGTCATGTTGTCCCAGCCAGGTTCAAACATTTCTAAATTCAATATTTATGTTTTTAATCCAAATATTGTATGTATTTTTCTGAAGGACCCTTCCTGGGTATCCTTAGTTGTTAGTTTCAAATATTATTGTCTTCAATCATTGTTCATGTATGATGAAAAGTAGTTAAAAATGATTGTATACACTATGTAACATAAAAACCTTTGAAAGACGTAGCATTGTCGAACAAGGATAATAAAAAGCTATTAAAAAAATGTTGTCACAGTACCGTCAAGAGCTGTTGTCCCAGTACTGACAGACGGAATGTTGGTAGTACGTTGGGAGACTGATCATAACGCTAGCGTTCGGAAAATGCTGATGCAGGCAGTGGTACTGATAGCGAAGCGTAGAAGAGACGCAGTGTAGAAAGAAAGCGGGAGCAGATAAAGTAGCCCTTCTGGAAACCTTCCCAATGGAATTGTGACGAGCGCTCTGCCATTGACGCTAACGGCTACAGCGCCGCAACGATGCCAGTTGCAGTGGCGGCGGTTGGAACTGACTTTGGTGAATTTCAAACTTCGATGACAGTTGCGGTTACTTGCAATTTAAACAGTCTGCGGAGAAAATATTTCCATTCTTCTATAACTTAATTTGGAGAAATTCGCTCCACGAAATGTTCTTCACGAAAGGCGTGCTAGAGAAACAGTAAAATAGTGAAAGATGATCTAAGATGTCAAGTGAAATACGATTTGAGCGACAGAAACATTAATGTCCGCAATCAATCTACTTGTTTATTATCACGATGCGTTCTGATATAAATGCGATAAAAGTAAGAGATTTTCAATACTAGGGAGAGGGTATATTAGCATTAGATAAGTCATGATAGACTATCTACGCCAGCGTCACATATGCTATCTGATTGGCAGGATTCTTCAGCACTGAGAGTGCGATGAAGTTTTAGAAAAACGGGAATTATCTCTGAGAGGGCGAGTAAACGCGCTGCTAATGGTTAAGAACTTAAACAAGTTATGCCATGAACACGTTTGCTTAGATTGTACATTATATATTATCGTTATTTGATCATATATATTATCATCATATATTATAAGATGGTTACAGCAAACAACGAATGCTGACGATTAAAACATGAATTTTGAAGAACACGGAAATACCTATAAAGTTAAATAAATTCTTAGAAGGAAACATCAGCCGTTTGTATCAAATGCGTGAACTCCACCACTTATAACGAGTATCTTGCATACACTTATGCTTACGAGTTCGTATTTCATCTATGTATTTCATCATTGTACGGCCTTCTTATGTAGCCTTCTAAACAATATACCACACTTCTGCAAACTTGTTATACCCTGTAAACTCCCTGACTCACGATCAAGGAATCTTATAGTCTTGTTGCTTGATCAATGCCTTTTCGTGTCCGCAAGCAAACGACAGAGGATTATCTTCAACAATCACCCCGTTAAACAGTTTTGGCCTTTGTTTCCAATTATGAAATGTTTTACCTGACTAACAATATTCTGAAAGAGTAAATTACATGATTTTTGTGGGTCAAAATGTTTGGGTTATCAATTTTTCCCATGACTAAGACATGCAAATGATAAGGCACACGTTAGAGTTTTCTGCCTAAAGTTCCTCTTGGGGTGTACAATTTTGACAAACAGCTAAAGTATGTAGATAAATAAAAAAACCATTTAAAATTCTCAGTATAAGTTAGTGATCAAAGTTAATTGAGAATATGTGGTGGTTAAGATAGCTGAATTAAGTTATCCGTTTGTCAAAATATTAGCAAATTCTATATGTTGGTTTAGTGGTGAGTTGTAGTTGACATTTACATTATTGAAATGATTGAAGGCGTTGTCATTGTCAACAATATTATATATTTCAATAAGAGCAGCTTTCGATGGCTTAGCAGAAAACTGAAGATGATGGCTAAGCCATCGAAAGCTGCTCTTATTGAAATATATAATATTGTTGACAATGACAACGCCTTCAATCTTTTCAATTTCAAATTCTATATGACCAATATGGCCAGTTTCACTGGCGCCAAGTCAATGGCATGACTCTGGCCTTCAACTTTTGCAGTATTCTTGATTTCAGCCAAGGTATATTTTCTTGGGCGTTTTACCAATTATAGATGCAACCAGACTTGCCTCACTTTGCTGACAAAATACCTCTGAATGAATTCTTACATTTTACGCCTACACGTATAAATGATGGGTTATGGATCATTTGTAACACTCGACTCTAAGTTTCATTTCACCGAGTAACTATATTTTACAGTCATTTTGCGAACCTCTTCTTCATTATATTTAACTATATTAAAATATAAATATTATAATTTACAGAGTATTCACGCCAACTTATTCCCAACAAGTTTTCATATTGTATGTACATTTTCAAATACAATTTTTGGTTGTTGTTAACACATGCAATAAGATGTAACAGTTTTGACCTAAATATCGTCAATAATGTTGAACGCAAATAATGTTTGTGATATAATAAATATTGATTGATTGATTAATGGTTAGTGATTCCGGACGTGTCAATTACTGAGGTCATGAGTTCCGTAAGGGTGGTGCAAGTTGTTTCGTCGGGAGGTGGCGGCAATCTTCCCCCACTGGTGGCGAGATCCGGCGCCGACCTACCGTCAACTAGCGGAGTTTTCAACTAGGTATCTCCCACCAGCGCGGCACCGACCCAGCAGGGACAAGTTCTAAGTTCCTGACCGGTCTCCCGGAATGTGTGGTCGTGTAGTGCATGTTAGGTAAGTGTGTGTGTGTGTGTGTGTGTGTGTGTGTGTGTAAGGGGTAAGGATACGACAAGAAAGAAGAAGGAAAGATCGCGCGCGGTCCGTGGCCCGTTTGTTAGAGTACTGCTCCGGCTTTCGCCTAGTGTTGATGGGAGAAACCACGGAAAATTACCGATCAGAGCATCCAAGCGCTAGAATTCTCCTGCAGGCAGCGACTGAATTCGACTTAGCTACGATCGCGATCTTTTCTTTCTCTTCCTTGTCATATCCTCTCCCCTTACACACACACACACACACACACACACACACACACACACACACACACACACACACACACACACACACACTTACATTAACATGCACTACACTACCACATATTCCGGGAGACCGGTCGGGAGCTTAGAGCTTGTCCCTGCTGGGGCGGTGCCCCGCTGGTGGAAAAGTCCTGGTTAGGGGGACCCCCCCCCCCGCGCTAGCCGACGGTAGGTCGGTGCCGGATCTCGCCATTCAGGGGGGGAATATCACTGTCATCTCTCAAGGAAAAGCATGCACTACACTTACGAAACTAATTACCTAAGCTGTTGACGCGTCCGGAATCACTAAACAACTAACCAACCAACCAATCTTGGGCGCTCGACGTCTCTCTTCCAAGACGCCATAACCTGCATGCATACATTTTCAGAAACGTTGCTGGTGTCAGAGCAACCTTGTGCATCAGAGTTTTCCTACAGGTGAAACTACATCTTTTCTTCCTCAGGAAACTAAAACGTTCAATCGGTTTTCTTGTTTTCCAGTGAATCTCATGTTGACAAAAGGATACAATGAGAAAGTAGAAGGATAAGCTCTCGAGATTTTTCCGGGTAGCCTCCAGATGCGATTCGACTCACTGTAGCAGAAACTTTCGTTAGTACCAACACATTAGTGTCAACGGGATGCAATGGGGATGGGGCGAGAATACGCATGTATTGTACATTCAGTCTTGTCAAATGTTAAAAATTTACGTTTGTATATTTTTTGAAAAATGTAAAGTTGTTACCAAAATTAAGCAAAAAATTGAAATAAAAATTTGCATAACATTTCAGAAAATGTCAAAAATATTTTATATGCTAGAAATTAAGTAACTCCAAATTTCAAAATATTAATTACGAATGAACCGGCATTAACAGACGTTATTCCTGACTTATGTACCAAGTTATAACTCAAAATCTTTCTAATCTGGTTGAGCTTGATACGCATCCATATCACAAAAATACACATCCTTTCACAAAAATATCCACACTTCCATCTAGACATCCACTTACATCACATGCCCAATACATTTTTCATATGATTGTAACGACTATGGATTTCTTAATTCTATAAATGTTATTCGTTAACAGCCGGAATTCACCAGATAAAATATAATCTCTTAGATGTATAATCTCTGTAGATGTAGTGTGCTTTCTTCATCCAACAAAATGCCCAGACTCCGCAGTGAGAGTCATTGCTACATTGTATTTGTCAAGCAAAGTTTGAACGTACATCCGCGTGGCCTACAAGCATGGAATGCGACTCGTGAATCAGAGAGCTGCCTCTCGTTTTCAAGGAGCGATTGTTGTTATTCTGGGCGATTGACCCGCTGCCAGAGCCTGTGCTCTGTGATTGCGGTCGGCATATTATGCGCGAAATAAAAATAAACCCATACCCAAAGGGAGGCGCCGAAATGGGTCGCGGCTTGGCTCGAACTCTTCGCAACATCGAGCTGTGCTCTCCCATTGACCGCGTGTTCATTTCATTCCGCTCCTTGATAACCATTCACTCATTTGGAAACCCACTTTGAACTTTTATACCCAAATTCGCGGGTTCAAAGTTTGAATTTCAAATCCGAACGTAGCTGTGAATTTTTAAGGGCGAAAATATTCTCCGTACGCCTTCCTTCGGAGGGGAAGTAAAGCCAGCTGCCCCATGGTATAGATATACTGCAAGTAAAAGACACTCAAAACAAAAAGAAGCCTCTGAGCAAATTTAGAATCGCCAGTTTCGTCGCCCGAGTGATACCTCCTTTCTCTGCTAGACGGTGAAAAGGACATAGAAGAATTTGTGTGGTCAGACGGAAGAGCGGATGGTAAGATGGCCTCAGCCTCACCACGGAAAAAAAGCATGAACTGAATTGAATTGGATTGAATTGGATTAGATTGGATTGAATCGAATTGAATTGAATTGAATTGAATTGAATTGAATCTAATCTAATCTAATCTAATCTAATCGAATCGAATCGAATCGAATCGAATCGAATCGAATCGAATCGAATTGAATTGAATTGAATTGAATTGAATTGAATTGAATTGAATTGGATCGAATTGAATTGGATCCAATTGAATCGAATTGAATCGAATCGAATCGAATCGAATCGAATCGAATCGAATCGAATCGAATCGAATCGAATCGAATCGAATCGAATCGGACTTCTAGGCGATTAACATGACAATGACCTTGAGAGATTTCGATGCTATGTAAGATTTATTGACACACAGCCATGATTTAAGAAACTTTAATTTTGAGGATCCTCCTAAAAATTCGGCTCTCATTTGCTGACAATTTTTCTCTTCCATGTTTGTGCGTCCTGTGTCTAATCCCTTTCAGAAGGCGCTCGCAGACGTTCCATTTCACCTATATGAGTTTCCCACGATTCATTTCTTCACCCCACTCCGGATGAGGTGGCTCAGGACAACAATCTTGTCATATCCTCACTTATACACACACCTACATTTACATGCACTACACTACCATACATATTGGGAGCTTATAGCTAGTCGTGGCTGGAGCGGCGATCCGCTGATGGAGATACCTGTTTAGGAAAAGCCCCGCAAGTCGACATGTTGATCGGCGCCAGAAATCACCAACCAGCGAGAATAGAACACCCCTCCCGTGATAAACCATACACTACGAGTAATGGCCTAAGTAGTTGACGCGCCCGGAAACACGAAATATTCAATCAAACGTCAGCTGGGAGACCGTGTGTCTCCGCTGGTGCTAAAGCTTAACCGTACTTGTTAGGACGTGTCTTTAGGTCGAGCGGCTGCGTCAGATGTATGTATTCCACAGTCTTGGATTTCCTTTATAATAGTTTTGCCAGGATGATCACAAACGCTTGTGGTCTCTGGCGAGGGAGGAATCGCCTCAAACTGTCACATAACCCGATATTGTGTGTGTGTGTGTGTGTGTGTGTGTGTGTGTGTGTGTGTTGCCCTTTAAGGGAAACACACGCCGTAATAATGAAATGTTTACTCTGGATAATGGCGACTCGATATATTATCGCGATATTCTCAGGCATGACTTTAAATGGTTCCATCGCGGAAAAATTTTCTAAGCTCTGCACTCATGTTATCTGTGTATTTGTTTCAAACGCTTGTGCACGCTATCTTAAGAGATAAATGGAAGGTATATCTACTGTTTGTATTAAACACGATTGATGTAATATTCGAATCTAAGCTAAAATCGTTGAATATTATAATTCAGCATTAACTGCCACGTTCTGATACTAGAAAAATAAATCGACGTAATAACCACAATTTACACGCTTTTAAGATAATACCCGCGCCATCGTATATTTTCCTCGAGAGTTTGTTTTCAAAATTAATAACGCTAGGACAGAATCACATTTAAGGCCATATTATTTATATCCTTTACCGTTATTTAAGGAACTCCACAATTTTAAATGATGGCAATCTATGAATTGGAGAGCGGTGAATTATAAAAAATAAATCATTTTCAAATGATATTTCATGTTCAAATGGCGTATAAAAGCGCTGTTGTTCACTAATGGTACCTCCAATTTGCCGACATATTCGTTAAGTTTGGTCCAATAAATATTACATTTTTATTTCTTTGCAGATAATGTTTCTTTGAATTTAATGTTCCCATATGTCATTTTGCTTACATTATAGATTTTTTTCTCGCAGAGTTCGACCATCGATAGATCTAAACGATTCTTGCTTCTGGTGAATAGTAATATAGATTACAATGAATATAACTCTTTAAAATATTGTTATATAAGGTGTATGTTAAAGTAATTTGACATTGTAATGTATATTGTTTGTCCCATTCTTCTACGTCCTTCACGTAAATATATATATTTGGAGTCCGCTAGCAATAACAATTTAGAACCATAAAAACTATGCTATCACTTTGTAGATACGTGTAACATTTGTAATACCGGTAAAATTTCCTGTACGGTTCAAAATTAAATTACTATAATGATATGATTGGGAACTTTTACTAACATTTACATGTTATATTTGCTAGATATTCTTCATTAGGCAAAAATTAGGTTTGTTTTAGCTTACTGTGTATTTTAACGTGAGTTTGAGCTGATAGGCCAATATTTAATTAATGAGGCTTTTTATGAGTTTTGTAATAGCAGAAGAGCAGTGATGAATTTTTGATAACACTCATAACTACCCAAAAGAAAATAATTGTATAAAACAATCCAGTAAGGTTACAATTTTAAGCATCGTATGTGTCAAACCTGTTTGACAATTATTTTCATATTACTCATAATACAAAATCAAATAATAATTATTAAGTAAATGATTCATTAAAGTTGTGTAATGTATTTGGCAGTTCGACCATCCTTTGATATTATTTTTGCATAATAAGTGGTATAATCATGTAATAAAATAATTCTATAATATAATGAAGTTTATGGGCATCATTCATGAAACATTTTCACTGGACATTCAAATAAAATTTAAACTAAGTAAATATTATGTCATGTAATTCAAATTTGACTAAACAACCTGGGTACCTGGAACTCGGCACACATATATTAAATGAATAAAACAATAACATTTTAGGATGTCCCAAGATTTGCACTATAACTTGACTCAAAATACGCACTAACTTATCAGAATAATGATTGATATTGATAATGATTTGATTAGACACATAATATATTCAAAATAATAATGTTTGATTTACTGTCAATCGTTTTATTAGATGCGTAGAATCTGGATAACAATACGAAAGGAATTACTTGGATTCTATTTTGTCTAAAAATTTCCAATATTTGATTGGTTATACTGCCTATTCTCATACTGCGTGTACCGTCAGAATCTCATACTTAGTGTGTCACTACTTCAACCACAGTTGTCATGCGATAGAAAGGGTCCAATGATAAGGAAGCTCAAAAATAACCCTTGGATACATAACATGGGTGTTTTTTACCCGCTGCCAACTTTTGAACTTTTTCCAGGGTTTAGTTGGTGTAACTGTTTGTTTTTCTCGTTTCTTGTATTCCTCAATGGTTCTGTTTACTATCCTTAAGTAGTCGCTCATGGAATTTGCATTGCGATAAAGCTAGTGATTTAATTATTGAAATGTTTGCATGTTTTAAATAAGTCGAGTGTTTTTCTTCCGTCGCTGAACACATGTTTCGTACTTTACTTTCTCTTCAACACTTCTTGACCGACAGATATCGTATTTTATCCTTCTAATTCCTCTTTTGTGTTGTAAAAAACGACGTGAACAGGAAATTCCTAATTTGACTATTGTTGTTTATCATAGTTTCGTATTTATAGTTATTAATCATTTTCATATATTTTCACTAATGGGTATTTTTCACTCATTTTTAACACACTTAAATCAGTCTGTCCTGTAGATCATGCATCCTAAAGTTAAATATTTACTACTCAGTACTGGAGTATGGAACAACTTAATCGATATTAATAGTAGGTAAAGAACTGTTGCACTGTATTTTACTGCACGATGTTACTGCAGTGTACGTAAACACTGTTTTTGTCAAATACTTGATAGGAGCGTGCATAATATAATTCGTTTTATTCAACACTATTTTATTAGTTGTTATTGATCGGTGTGAATGCTACTTTTCGTGTGGTTTTGCGACTAACCCATTTTGTGTGGTTTTGCCGCAAACCACTGCTACTGATGTATCTGTAGACATCATCTTCCAGGCGACTCTTTGAGCTTACCATCTGCAAGCGAGAAAACGGGGCAGTGCACAGGCGGCGGCGTGGGACGGCGAGCAGCGGAGGCGCGGGTGGATTCAGAAATTTCCCGTGAGCCCTCGGGGGCGGACGGGGCAGCGGCTCGCCAAACAGGCGGCGCGACGTGCACCGACTACCAATGCGCCCCGCTCCCACCGAGCCGTACCCGCCCCACCCCGCCGCCGACTCGCTCCCGCCCCGCCCCCACTTGCTCCGCTCCCGACTCGCTCCCGACTCGCTCCTGACCCTCCCCATGTCACGCCCCGTCCCGCCCTGCCCCGCCTCGCGCCCATCCCAACCCCTTTCGCCCCCATCCTGTCCCTGCCCTGCCCTTGCCTCACCCCAGCACTGTCCTCGCCTCACCCCGCCCACACACCACCCTGCACCCGCCTCGCCCCTATTCGGCCTCCGCCCCGTCTCCGCCCGCTCCCACTTCACATCTAGCCACTCCCTTTCCTGTGCCCTCGCCTTCTCACTGCTTCCGTCGCAGTGCACTCTTCCCCATCGCCACACCTTTGTTCCCGCTCGAAATTCCCCTCGACCCACCCCCACCCTCCTCAATCTTGCTCCTGCCGGCGCCCTCCAATCCCTCTGAACTCCACCTCGCTCCATCTCCGACTGCTCTCCAACTCCCTTCGCCCGCACTGACCCTTCCCGGCCCTCGCCCCACCCCCTCTCGCGAGCACCAGAGCCCCGCTCCTCCTCCCCCTCTGTCCGCCACCCCGTTTCCTGCTTCTGCCCATTGCCATGTCCTCTGTCACCCCGCCACGTTCTTCTCCCGCGCTCTCGGCTCGCCGCGCATCCACGACCTGGCCACGACTCCATCCTGCCCTCACTACGTTTCACCTCCCTTGCTCCTCCCTTGCTCCACCCCAGCCTCGCCCCTCTATCGCCCGCTTACCCATAGCACCTCTTCCTCTTGTTCTCTTTCCACCGGCCACGCCTTGCCTTCGGTGTCTACACTGCTCCTCACCAGGAGCGGTGGCTCAGTGCATCAACTGATGTCACTGCAGCGCCTCTGACCGGGAGGTCCTAGGTTCCCACTCCCCACGGCGGCAGGATTTTCGACACTAGCTTTTCGGCTAGGTAAAATTCAGTCGCTCTCTGGAGGAGAATTCTAGCGGCCGGTTGCTCTGATCGGGAGTTTTTCGTGGTTTCTCCGATCAACACCAGGCGAATGCCGGAGCAGTACCCTACCAAACGGGCCACGGACCGCGCGCAATCTGTCCTTCCTCTTCCTTGTCCTATCCTCTCCCGTTACACACACACTTACACTAACACGCACTACACTACCACATATTCCGGGAGACCGGTCGGGAGCTTAGAGCTTGTCCCGGCTGGGGCGTTGCCCCGCTGGGGAGAGAGTCCTGGTTAGGGAGAAACCACACTAGCCGACGGTAGGTCGGTACCGGATCTCGCCATCCAACACTGCCATCTCCCGAGAAAAACATCCACTACACTAACGGGACTAATGACCAAAGCAGTTGACGCGCCCGGACACACGAAAAATTAATGAATCAATCAATCATATACTGCTCCTCGCTCCCTCTATCGCCCGGTTACCTACATTACCTCCTTCTTGTTTTCTGTTCCCACCGCCCCCATGCCTTGCCTTCAGTCTCGAAACAGCACCTCGCTCCCTCTATCGCCCGCTTTCCCATACCACCTCCCCTTTGTGTTCTCTTCCCACTGTCCTCCACCCCGCCCCGCCTTCTGTCCCGCAGCCGCTCCGCGCCCAAATCGACCCCGTCGCCATCAGGCCACGCCTGTACCCGACTTCTGCCCAAGGCCGCGCCTCCGCTAGAAAGCTCGCGCGCACCCACAGCGGTGAAAGCCATGGAGAGGTCCCTTGGGCGCTCTCCGCTCCTCGCATCGGCGTTCGCGCCAAGTGCAAACCAACGGGTAATATTAATTTTTGCATGTAGTATAAGTATTTACTCGTTCAGATACTCATTTTCGCTGTTCGTAGAAAATTTTAATTTTTCTTGTCGGTGGATGATCTTGCTTGTAAGAAGTGCCAAGTATCAATAAATTAATGGATATAACGGAAATATTTAGCGAAGCAGCAACAACACAGTCATTCAGCTTTGAAAGTAATATTTCACCAAAACAGCTTTTAATTCTCGTGAAACATTTCGTTATCGGTCGGGTACAGTATCGTTCCATTGCCAGTATTACATGTGAGTCATAACATACCAACAGCAAAAAAATAAAAGCTTAGTCAAGATTGAACCATTCATGCATTAAGTTCGTATAAAAAAAGCAACAACTAATATTTCCATTCATACAAGACCTGCATGCATGACGCTTATGTATAATTTTTAAATTGGTCTTCTTTAAAATTTACACGAACATAACATCATTGAACAATTATAAGATAATAAAATTTAATTTTTGAAAACAACTAGGACCGCCACTATCCCACGAGTCACTCAGTCTAATTGACACAAGGTTATTTTATTGAAGTTGTTTCATAATCTTCCAAAAAATGTACTGATTGTGGTGCTATGGGAGTTTTTATAAAGTTGATATACAAACAAGTATTTATTATATCCTCTAGCGATTGCCTCTCATGGCGGGCGCCCATCTACTAACCAAAGGTTTCCCACAACAGAAATCTCATAGGGTCTACGCCTAGTCGTGAGCAGACTTTTGGCAAAATATATGGCTAAACACACAAAAAATGAACACGAAATTGCGTTTCCTTCTTTCCAAGTCGGTTAAAACGTTCTCAAAGATTCTTTTTGAGTTCTGTATCTTGGAGTGTTGCGAGAATCGAGTGAGCTTATAGAGAGCCTTGCGAGATCCAGAGCGATGAGACAGCGCGAAGGTCAAGCGAGCGAAACAGCGGCGCCCTCCGTTCCGAAGACAAACGCCGGGGCGGGGCGTGGGAGGGGAAGGGGGAGGCTTGGGATGTAGCAAATTGCGCCCTGGACGCTTCGTTCCACGCGGACGGCGCGGATTATCGCCTACAACACAGCCGCCTTAACGGCCTGCAGGCGACGCCGGGACACAGCCACTGGCCCTATCGCCCCCGCCCCCGCTTCGCTCCTTCCCCCTTCCGCAGCCACCACCGTCCCGCCGCCCCCAAAGCCTCTACCACCTACGCCTCCCCCGTCACTCCCGCCGCCACGCCACCGCGCCCGCCGCCCCACTGCCCCGCCTCCCTCACCGCCGACCCCGCCGACCCCGCTGATTCCGCCGTCCCCGCCGTCCCCGCGGCCCCCGCCGCCCCCGCCGTCCCCGTGGCCCCCACCGTCCCCGCCGCCCCCGCCGCCCCCCGCCGCCCCCCGCCGCCCCCGCCGCCCCCGCCGCCCCTGCCGTCTCACACCCCTGCCGCCCCCGCTGCCCCTGCTGCCCCCGCCGCTCCCTGCCGCCCCCGCCGCTCCTGCCGCCCTTCGCCGCCCCCGCCGCCCCCGCTGCCCCGCCGCCCCCGGGGCCGCCCCCGCCGCCCCGCCGCCCCGCCGCCCCCGCCGCCCCCGCCGCCCCCGCCGCCCTGCCGCCCCCGCCGCCCCTGCCGCCCCACCGATGCCCCCGCCGCCCCCGCCGCCCCCGCCGCCCCCGCCGCCCCCGCCGCCCCCGCCGCCCCCGCCGCCCCCGCCGCCCCCGCCGCCCCGCCCCGCCAACTTCGCCACCCGCACCGCCCCCACCACCCACAAAAAACTACAAAAACAGCTACCTCCATTCATCGACGCTTTACTATTCCTCCACCCCAAGTACTGGCATCCTCTGCGGGTCAACAAGATTAACAGTGGCCTAACTGCATTTTACCGTGAGAGTAAAAGTGGCTTAACTGTCATCTCCTGTTCATTGCAGTTAGTCCACTTTTCCTCTCGTGGCAAAAAGCACTATGGCCTCTGAGGCGTTTGTTCTCTCAATTTCCCTTCTCACCCGTTTCCACACTTTATTTTCCATCTTGTATGTAAAACTACGATGCGCCTTCTTAGCTGTGATTATTTCCCTCTTCCATAGTATATCATCTCAGTTGCCTCGTCAGTTTATGTTGATTAACTTTGCTTTGCATTCTCACTGTCTCCTTATATTGTACTTCAATTTTCTCTTCCCACACTTTGTCCGCACCTTCGACTTATCACAAACAACAAACAATTCTGCCGTCCCATCATCCCTTAACATCCTATCCTTTGCAAAACCTTCTCATGTCATTTCTTATCAGACAGCTGACTATACATTTACCACTCCCTTTCTTACCATGCCCATTCTGTAGCACATCTTCGGTACATTCCATCACCGACCAGCTCGCTCTTGTGTTATGCCGTCATCACAATCTGCATCATCATTGGCTTTGCTCCCATCACGAAAGCCCCTTCTCTGCGTAAACACGTCGGTTTCTTCCTTTCCTACGCCGTCCGCCGCCTGGGCCGCCGGTGCTAAGATGTGAATAGCGCGTTAATTCGGTATAGGAGTGAAGCGCGGCGTGCACCCTTGATAAGATAAACGCGCCGTGCCCATCGCTGTGGAGGTGTTTACGCTCGGACGAATTCTCTGGTCTCCCACAACGCCTCCGCCTCCGCCTCCGCCCCCGACTCGGCCACCACCTCCGCGTCCATCCTCGCCACCACCATCATACCCACTGCATCTGCTCCAGCTTGACCCGTTCTCTTCACCCGACGCAATTGCCTCCTCTTCCCGTCCTTGCTTCTCTCTACTCCTGCTCCCATATTCACCCCCACCCTCATACACGCGCTCGCCATCAACTCCTTCTCCACTAACGCTCCCACCGGGAGCGGTAGCTCAGTGCATCAACTGATGTCACTTCAGCGCCTCTGACCGGGAGGTCCTAGGTTCCCACTCCCCACGGCAGCAGGATTTACGACACTAGCTTGACAGCTAGGTCGAATTCAGTCGCTCTCTGGAGGAGAATTCTAGCGGCCGGCTGCTCTGATCGGGAGTTTTTCGTGGTTTCTCCGATCAACACCAGGCGAATGCCGGAGCAGTACCCTACCAAACGGGCCACGGACCGCGTGCAATCTGTCCTTCCTCTTCCTTGTCCTATCCTCTCCCGTTACACACACACTTACACTAACACGCACTACACTACCACATATTCTAGGAGACCGGTTGGAAGCTTAGAGCTTGTCTCGGCTGGGGCGGCGCCCCGCTGGTGGGAGAGTCCTGGTTAGGGGGAACCCTACTAGCCGACGGTAAGTCGGCGCCGGATCTCGCCATCCAGCGGGGGAAGATCACCGCCATCTCCGGAGAAAAAAACCATGCACTACACTAACGGGAATAATGACCAGAGCAGTTGTCGCGCCCGGAAACACGAAAAAATCAATCAATTAACCAACGCTCCCACCTCTATTCCTGCTTACTCTCCCATCTCCGCCTTCGTCCCCAACCCCGCATCGTCTTTTGGCTACGTATCCCCTCTTCCAACCACAATGACTCGTTCGCCGCTCCCGTATCTATACCACCGTCCATGCTGTCTCACCTTCTCACCTCTGCCAACGCCCTGGTCCTGCCTTCACGATCAACCTGCTCCGAGCTCGCTCCACCTTTGCTACAGGTATCCCCGTCTCTTCATCTGCCTGCGCCTTTACCTCTGCATTTGCCATCAATGTTGCCTCGCTCTCTCCTCCCGGCCTCAACCCTCGCCCCGTCCCCACTGCCGCATTTCCGCGTCGTTCTCACATCTCCCTCCTCCACTCCTTGTAGTTACATATCTATCTCTCCCTATATTTTCACTTCCACCTCTACCTCTACCACGCGGAGCTGTGGCATCAACTGATGCATCTCAGTGCATCTCACCGGGAGGATCTAGGTTTGTGTCCCAACAGTGCCAGGATTTTCGACACTAGGTAGTCAGCTAGGTTGAATTCAGTCGATATCTAGAAGAGAATTCTAGCAGCCAGTTGCTCTGATCAGTATTTTTCTGTTTTTCTGGTCAATACCAGGTGAATGTCGGAGCAGTACCGTAACAAAAGGAATAAGGATGTGTGCGATCTTTCCTTCCTCTTCCTTGTCCTACCCTCACCCCGTACTTATACTCTCTTACACTTGCATGCACTACACTAACACACATACCGGAGGATCAGTTGGGAGCTTAGAGCTTGCCACAGTTGAGGCGATGCCCCGCAAGTGGGAGATATCTGGTTGGGAAAACCCCGCTAGCCGCTAGTAAGTCGTAGTCGAATCTCACCATCCCGCAGAGGAAGTTCACTGTCACTTCCCGAGGAAAAATCATACACTACACTTACAGAACTGATAACCTTAGTAGTTGACGCGCACGGAGTCACTAAAAATCAATCATCTCTACCTCCCCCTCTACATCCGCCTCCAACCCCTCAATTCCCATCGCTCTTGCACCCTCCCTGTCCCTCACGCCATAAAGATTAAGGAATGTTTCGATGCATCTCCTCTCCTGTCTCTACCGCATCATTCACCCCGTCTCCACCTCCACCGCAGCCTCCGCTTTTCCCCGGTCCCTGACGCGGCCACCCGGGAGTTTTTGGAGCGTTGGCTGGCGCGCACTCTTCTGGAGCGGGCGGGCGCCGCGAGGTGAGCTGGCGGAGCGGTGTAAGCGGGCAGGGCGGGGCATGCCGGATCGGGGCGGAGCGGACGAGCGGGTGTGTTGCGCCAGCCGGGTGGAGCAGATGATCCGGGTGGGGCGGGCAAGCCGGGTAAGCGGGAGAGCCGGGCGGAGCAGTCGGGCAAGTCGGAGCGGGCGGGTCGGAGCGGGCGGGTCGGAATGAGCGAGGCAGGGCGGGGCGGGGCAGGCAGGCGTGGCGGGGCTGGCGGAAGGGTCGGTGCGGGGTGGAGAGAGCGGGACGGAGTGGGCGGGGCGGAGGTGGGGCGGAGCGGGTGCGGCAGGGCGGAGCGGGTGAGGTGGGGCGGAACGGGTGGGGCGGGACGGATGGGGCGGGGCAGACGGGCGGGGCTGAGCGGCGCGGGCGGGGCGGGGCAAAACGGGGCGGGGCGGGGCGGAGTGGGACAGGACGGAGCGGTCGGGTGGGCGATTTCTTGCGCGCGTCGCCGACTTCCCGCGCGTCCGCTGGCGTTCTTGCGCTCCGCCGGCCGGAAGGCGCTCGCGCGCGGCGCGGCGCTGTGCGCTGAATGCGGAGGGCGGCGCGGCGGCGTGGCCGGGCAGCGGCGAGCAGTAGATTAGAGTGTTGTAAATGCAGTCCGCTCCCGTGCCAGAATAGGATGGGATAATGAAATGGGCGAGAACAATGATGGGGAGTTAAGGGACGAAGGGTGTACCGGATGAGACGGCTCCGTGATCAAATCTGGGGCATTGCAGTATCCCTGACTGGAAAATCCTAAGGTTAGCGTCCCGATGGTGTCGGATATTTTACACTAGTTGAATAACTAGGTCAAATGAAGCCACTGTCTTGAGAAGAATTTTAAACGTTGGATGCTTTGATTGGTGGTTTTTCATAGCTTCTCCGATCAATATCAGACGAATGACGTAGCAGTACCGTAACAAAAGAGCTACGCAGTATTGTAACAAAAGGTCTCTAATAATTATTAAAGTTATTAAAGTTATTTTAATACATTAGTACCATATCTCACAATTGCTGAAGATAAGATGGTATCGATAATAAATTAGGCCGTCGCAGCAGGTTCGATGAAACTGAAAAAAAAGTCGAATGACGAATCATGGGTGGTCGAGCATGGATGGGGAGTCAGGCGGAGCAGGCAAGCCAAGACCGCCCTAGCAGGCAAGCCAAGACCGGAGCGAGGAGGTGTGGCTGTGTAGGGTTGGCGCGGGCTGAGTTGAGGCGTACCAGAGCATGGCAGCACTGTAGAGCAAGGCAGTGATGCGAAGGGCAGCAGTGGGTGGGCGGTGCAGGAGTGGACGGGATGGGATGGCGGTGTGGGGTGGCGTGTATCGATGAAAGACCGGGCGTGGCAGGTCGGGATGAGGTAGGCCAGAATATGGCAGCACTGTAGAGCGAGGCAGTGGTGCAGAAGGCAGTATGGGTGGGCGGTGTAGGAGTGGATGGGATGGGATGGCGGTGGAGGTGTGGTGTGGCGTGTATCGAAAAAAGACCGGGCGTGGCAGCACGGGATGAGGTAGCCCAGAATATGGCAGCACTGTAGAGCGAGGCAGTGGCGCAGGAGGCAGTACGGGTGGGCGTTCCAAGCATGGTCGGGAAGGCCGTGACGGGATAGGGCGGCTCGAAGGGGGCCGGCAGCGGGTGGGCTCAACCGCAGAGCTTTCCGACGGCCACTTCGTCACGGCCGCTGCCCGCCGTTTACGACTCCGCGGCCGCCGCCCAATCTGCGCTGATCGAGCGCCGGCCCAAGGCCTGGGAGGGCAGGCCGCCTACGACTTCGGGCGCCCGTTCCCAGCTCGTCAAGCCAAGCCCAGCCTCCTCCCCTGCACGCCCACAATCCGTACCGTCTGGATCGTGAAGACCTCAATCCACAACCTTCGCTTGCGCATCGATTTATGCGAGCTAACATTAGAGTGTTTGGATTCTATTTTTTTTCTTTCGGAGGCTTTTTCCAGCCTTCATGGAATGCCGATTTCGACTGTCCACACCGGGTACCCACTATGTCTCTCATGGGGACACATATTAACATTTAATCAGCAGACTCACAAGGACTTCCACGACAACACGCATACATGAAGGATAAGGGACAAACAACCATGCCCCTGGCGGGACTCGAACCCGAGACCATTTCGACCGAGGCGCTGAGCCGGCACAAGCTGAAGCCACCTCGGCCAACCAGGCTGGTGTGTTACGATGCTCTTATGCACTTCCATTATACAAAGTATTTGTGAATATCTGGAGTTAAACGCTGCAATTGTTTCACTCTCGGTTCTAGAGGACTCCGGAACGAAAATCGCACTAAATTCTGTATTAACCCCCGGATTTGACCACTGATAGGCTTAACCGATTCCTAAGTATCACCATCTAGGAATCGAAAGGGCTCTCTCGTAGGTGGGACTTGCAAGCTCTGAGCGTGGTTCAGTGAAACACCATACCAGTCACTGTAGGGTCACAAAAAGTGCCTAACAAGTTTCTCATCAATGTTTGTGAGGAGAAGGGGAAAAAGACAAGGCAAGCCCGAACTTAACTGAGGACCACACGTACAAAATCAGTTATATTTTTAGTTTCATTTTGATCAAAACCGGCTGATGCCGGAGGAGAATTCTAAAAACCGCGTGTCATTTGTCTCAGAGAGCACGAGATCTTCCTCAATCGGACCCCACACCCGCTTATAAGCTTCACAAAAGGTAAAATCCACATCCTCAAATGTCTGTCTTCACTTAAGAACTCGCTGACAGGCGTTGGCATAGGCAATATCTATTGTAAAATTTCCCAAACCAACGTTTGCTGCTTTTATAACAGAACTTTCCGTTTCTGGTGTGCGTAATGAGGGAAGGGAACATACCAAGGGTTTTGTTTGCTGAGACGGTGGTGGTATCTGCAGAAAATAACTGGCAGGAACTGTATGTCGAGCAATAATTCTGCAATTTCCTGTCAGTGTTGTTTAGAATGGTGAATAAAAAATTAAATAAAATATCTAGGAAGAGGTGCTTACGTCACACTAAATGGGCAATGAAAAAAGATTTAATCTTGTATTCTTAACAGCCTTACATGTATTATATATATATATATATATATATATATATATATATATATATATATATATATATATATATATATATATATATTCGGTCAATACTTTTTGTACCCGACCAATCTTTATAAATTAGGTGTTCAAAAGATTTTTCCATGAGATGTACCGAATTTAATTTTTGCTGAATAATATTAATATAATATATTTAAAAACTTTTATATATCATGGAGGATCAAGTGTAATTTGGTTTACACATATGGGAGTTCCGAAACTGGTACATTAGTTATTTATTTTAACCTCAGTAGTTCGTATTTTTTCTTAAACAACAAATTTATTAAATTAATAATCCAGCATTGTGACGTGTTTCATATCTAACAAAGCATCAGATTTCGGTAATTAGCATAAGAAAGAGATATTAATAATAATAATAATTGCTTAAAAAATGAGCATTCTTAAACTCGACGTTTTGTAAATGAAATTCTCTCTGAGAGACATTTTTTTTAAGTCAGACAAGATGGAACTGCTTGTTAGTGCGATGAAAAAAAGTGAATTTATAAACAGAGAGTTTGGTGACTTCCCTGTTACGTCTCGGAAATATAATGCGCCCTCTATTAAAAGTGTCGTTGGTTGAGAAATACTTTTTCTAGGTTAAAATTAATAAATTATGTTAGTTAAAACTTATGAACACTGCATGAGGCGTGTCATTTGAACGAATATCCCATGACTTATGTGGGGCAAATATAATTGAGAATATATTGTGTTCTGCTTGAATTTTAGGTTCCATCATAGTGTTCGTACTTTTAATACTTTCTAATAACTAATGTGTATTACAACACTCAGCTTGTACAATAATTAATAAACATTTCAAAATACAAAATTTGTAGCCTTTCACTGTCACACATCAAGGCAAACAACTTAACAATTTATTTTTGGGGAAAATATATTCCTTATCCAGTTCTTATTTTCATTATTATCACTTCTATTATTAATAATGATTAGTAATAATAATTACATTTAGCTTTCTAATATAAAAAATTGCTCAAGGAACCGAGAAATTTCCTTGAAGACCTCATGAGAGTGCTTAATATCATTTCTCACATGTATGACAGAGTAGCAAAAAAAAAAAATTCTGAAAGTTGTGTGTAATCTTCTCTTTGTATGTATGTATCTTGATGCAATAGCCTCCGACGAAGCCTGAGTCTATCAGCGGCACCCGGCCTTGCGGCCATGTGTTACGGGGTACGTGTGGTTAGCATATAGACATCCCTACGCCGTATTCTGGTCTTCTCAATCTGAGAAGTGAGTTTTCTCATTGTCATACAGCAACATATGCCAGAACATTGCAAGGAAAACATACACTATAATCTTGCCCGACCCGGAATCGAACCCGGGGTCGCATCACGCTGGCCAATAAGCGATCCGCGAGGGCATCTTTTCTTAGTAATCTTGTATAAATATTATGAAACGGTTTAACATGAAAGGTTGGTTGGTTGTTTTTCCGCAGATGTTTTTAAATGAACCACCATGATTGATTTATGAACATTTCATTTTCATATTTCAAAAGCAAAAATACTATTTTATTGTGTCGCATGAAATCATTTTTCGCATTATTGAAAATTAATAAATACACACTTTTTCAAACAGTTCAATGTGACACAAACATTCTCGACTGATAATTGCATCCTAACTGTTATTAAATAGAGGTTTCATAAGCTTTGCTTAAAACATCATTTTAGCTATAAGCTCTTAGGGGACCGCCAAATTCCTCATAGGACGTTTGCGAACATCTAATTTCTTCCCATGCTGTAATCTATTACTCCAGGTCCTTAAGCAAGCAGTCGTATGCAGGAGCATTAGATTCTGCCTAGAATAATTTACGGAGACCGATCGAGCCTGGAGATTCCCTACGAGCCTCCGCTGTGGAGCGTAATAAAGCAATCTGGAGGAGGTAATTTCAATGCTCCGCCGGCGAAATTAGTGCGCGGGAAGAACGCGTGGCGCGCTGCTTGGAAGCCACGTGTTGCTCAGGGAAGGCCGGGAAATCCCCCGCGCGAGACCTCATTAAATTACCCCGTATCCACTCCGCTCTGGGCCGAAATGTACCAGACGAAAACGTAGGAAGCGGACCCAAATAACATGAATCGTAACATCTGATGAAAAAGACTTTAATGCTTCTTTCACTACACTCTACACTTGCAATCTGAATATTAGAATATATTTCTCTTTAATTGAAAAAGTAATAATGGACCTCAGAACAGCATAAAATCGTATAGATGTATTCTGCCTGTGCCTGGTATCAGGGATCTTGGTATTTTGTTACTAGAGACCAGATTTTTGTGTAATTACATATTTTTTTCACTACACCCTACACTTGCAATCTGGAAATTAGAATATATTTCTCTTTAATTGAAAAAGTAATAATGGACCTCAGAAGTGCATAAAATCGTATAGATGTATTCTGCCTGTGCCTGGTATCAGGTGTCTTGGTATTTTATCACTAGAGACCAGATTTTTATGTTATTACATATTTTTT
>BLKR01010465.1:0-55505 GCA_011170035.1 Teleogryllus occipitalis | reverse complement strand
TTATTTTCCTTGGGCCGGAACATTAACGCACGCACCACATGTGTCTGTCCTCAGGCCATGTGCTACCTCACATGAACCTCCGCCACGCGCCGTCTGTACTGCAGCTGGGAGGTCCACGCCGCCGAGAACCCGGATGGTGACGCTGGCAGCTCAGTCCATGTACCGGAACATGGGGGTTCCCGACAGATCGCCCAGATTAATGACTACACTGGATATTAAAGGGAAAACCACTGGCTTTTAGCAGCAAAAGCTGTTGAACTCTTGGGTACAAGATTGAAAACACGAAGACATATAGAAGAAAATATTAAATATGGCTAAATATTTATGACTTCGGAAAAACACATCCTGTAGCTCCCACATATTTAGATTATAAAAACAAATTGTACGAATAATACGTAAATCTCACCCACATGATTCTTGTAGGCCTCTCTCTCCATTTATGTAGGCATTTTACCAGTACTTTTCCTCTGGATTTACAAACCAGTGGTTTTTGACAAAAAAGACTTACTCAAGGGTGGGAATATATTTTCAGCAAACGCCAATGTCTATAACTATAATTATCGACGTAATAATAATATTCATCAGGTATGAGTATCAGTTCACTACAAAAATTCACTTACAACACATTATTTTACAGCACTATGCCAGATGACATCAAACGATTAAAATCGAAACAAAAATTTAAGTGACAAGTAAAAATCTTTCTGCAGAGTAACGGTTTCTATACCGAGCATCAAAAAGGAAACCAAAATTGATAGGTATTTAATGTATTAATTACCTCTTTTGACTGTATAATTTTAAACTTCTTTTTTAAACTTTGTAATTTTGAAATGTTAATTTTTTGCAATTTTAGAAAATACTGAGTTCACCGGAAATAAGACCAGCGACAATTTTTTTTACAGTCATTTGATACATGTCAAGAGAAAATTTAACGACAAATTTGAGGTAGTTTTTAGAGCAAAAAATGTTTCACCCTGCATTCTCTTTAGCAAACCACTAAAATTTCGGTTCTAACCGTTAGTAACTGGCGGTCGGAAAGGACCCGTTGATACACGCAGGTTACCCGATTACTATGCAATTTAGGACGCACTATAAATAATGCGGAGTCGCTGCCTTTGTAGTGAGACGTAAGTTGGCCAATTTTATTCTATATATATATGAGCATATTATTCAAGAAAAGTTTGGCCATTTTTAAGAGTGGAAAAGTAATGAGCCCAGAAAATTGTCATAATGACTATCTAGTTGCCCATAAAGAATTATTATATCAGAGATAAATTTATGAGACATGAGCGTTTAACGCTTTGGAATGTATTTAATAGTGTGAAAAATCTGAAAATAAAGTTTGAAGAAAAATACCCCCAACTGTAAATACGTTTCTAGAATGAAAATATCAAATTATCATTAACTTTGTAAGTAAAGTCGACTAATAGTTTTTGAGATGTGCTCATTAATACGATTTTTGTGTCAAAGAAAGTAAAAGGTTTTAAGTTAAATATATCTCTGTTAAGAAGATGTTGTAAAATCTGTGGAAACCTTCAAAGAAACGGTTATTTTAGAGCTGTATGAAGTTGCCACTTTCCTATTCGCGGAATATTTATTTCCCATTTGCGCTTCTAGAACACGTCGAAGGGATTTTCAAACAATGTTCAGAGGAAGCGAATGGAATTGTGCAAGTAGCTGCCTGTCTAGTAAATTAATTCTTAGCTTCATTAAAAGGGATGTTCTTGTGTTTACCATGTTTGTATTGCAGTACCCAGAAGCGAATTACCATTAAACATGTATTCACTCTAACACGCTTCCAAGAGAATTAGCCAGCAGTTAGTTTGAAACGTGTAAAGAGTTGATTAAGTCGCTTGTCACCACCACTTAACAGGGGTCTAGTCACCAACCGTCCTGCATCGTTCAATTTAATAGTCCTCTGCCTCTACCAGGAAACTGAAGCAACATTGCAGTAAGAATTTCATTCTGGGAATGATGGCTCACTTAAAGTCAGCGAGGTAACCGCAGTTTCTCAGTGGACTGAAAAGTGAATTTGGACATGTAAATATTTAAAGTTCCGAGATTTGCTGCAAATTCTCAAGAGTTAAAAACGCGCTGGCGGGGCTCGAGTTGGATGAAAATCTCTGCTGCTAGGGCTAGGCGTTCTTCTCAATGGCCTCGACTTCGCCTCCGCGGTCCGTTTATTTGGTGTCCAGAAGCGGGGGCGGTGGCTACCGCCTGATAGCCTTGGCCGCCCCCCACGGTTCTCGCTGGCCACCCCGATTCCTCCCCTCCCACCGTCCCTGCCGCCCCCGTCGCTCCCGCCCCTACCGTCACCGCCGCTTCGGCTGCATGTGAGATGGTTCATTTGCCCAGAAGTTACCAGGCGGCCCGCCCGGGGGCGCTCAGAATGGCGTAACTGCGTTACAACGGGGCTCGAGACGAGGCGGCGGGGCGGAGCCGAGGCGGCGTCGGCGGCCGAAGGCAGAGAGCAGCCGGGGGCGGGGGGGGGCGGCTGCGAAAGGGCGAGGGTCGAGTCGCAGAAGGCGCTGCTCCAACCGCCGCCGCTGTGAGGACGCTGCGCGCCGCCAGTCTGCGACCATCCCCCCCCCCCCCGAGACCCTCCCCCGCAGAGCCCCTGCTCTCGGACCCCGCTTCGCCTGCGCGAGTTCCGTGAAGTTGGGCGGTGGCGGCAGCAGCGAGGTAATGGCTCGGTGGGGCGAGGCGCGCGCAACCTGGTGAGAACGTTTGAGGAGCGGAGCAGCGACGGCGACGGTGACGGTGGCGGAGGGGGGTGAGGGCGGGTCAGTGATAAGGCACCGATCCCAAGAGAAACGCAGATTCATGACAGGGTGAGTGGTATTTGGGACGAGAGAAAGTAATTTGCGTAGACCTACACAAACAAATTCTCTGAAGAAGTAGTGTTTGGTCGGTTTGACAACCTTGTAATAAAAATATTAAAAATTTCCATTGCATTACGAGATAGAACATGAAATACAAGTAGATAGTCAGCCAATAGGACACTAATGACCTGCCAAAAAGATAACCTGTACGTTACTGGGCACCCATTATAAGTATTCAGCTCCTCTAAAATCTGTAATGCCAAAGATACGAGCTGACAATCTGTTTTAGACCCATGTTCAGAAGCAAAATTATGGAAGTTAAAGAGCAGAAACCTCGCGACAAAGTTGGTGGGCGTCAGGCAGACGGGCGAGAAATGCAGCATTGCTAGAATAAATGTGAATTACAAACTTAGCGAATGGGTCTTTAACGAAAAATAAAATAATTAAATTTAAGATAATTAAAGTAGTACTTGAACTTCAATCTAATAGTTGCTTCTTCAGATAATTAAATACATCTCTCCTCGAGTAAAATATGCATTAATATTCTCGAAACTTCCGAGGAGAAAAACTTTAATCTCGTAAAATAGTACTACAACAGCAGATACTTTCTGGCATTATTTCTAACTTTTGGAATTTTCAAAAGTTCAGAGAGCTCATCGAAAATGAGACCTGTGTCATTCTTGTCTATCCGTGAAAAAAAATTGAAGAAACAATTTACAGAGGTATTGAGAATTTTTTTTCTTATAATATGTATTTACTGCTCACTGCATTCACTGCAGAAATTGTGGGAAAACTACTTTCTTTAAAAATAAATACGACTTTTTTGTACGATCTGATTTTTTAGATACACAATTCCCCGGAAAGCCAGCGCGACCTTTTTACCGTACTTTGATATAAGGTGAAAATTTTAGAATAAATTAAGAGCCGTTTAAAAAATTCTTTAATACTCACGCGAAAACTACTTATATTTGAAAAATTGTATATGACTTTTTTCTGTCTTTCAACAAAACCTATTAAGGAAAAATATCTATTTTTGTTATTGACGAAGACAATTTTCAAAAAAATAAGAGATTTCAACGAAAATACACCTGGGATATCCTTCAAACGTCTTTTATACTACCTAAGAAGAAATTTTTATAAAATAATGGAACCATTTTTGAGAAAACTTCAAAAATACATTAATTTACAACATGCAAAAACAAGATTTATTCACTTTTTCAGAACTAAGGCTCAAAAATAAAAGGTTTTCTCTAGAAAATCGCCGATTTCTTCGGCGGCATTACAGTACACTCCCTGTGCGACGTAAGTACGCAGTGAGGCGAAAAACTAGAAATAAATTTCTCTAAACATTAATAATATATCATAACAATATACAGCGCCACATAAGGTTTTTTGGAACTTGGAGGAGTATTTGTATTCTTATTTGAGATAATCACTTGCAAAATGGTGGATGAAAACCGTACTTTGTGATAGTAATCGTACATGCCAAGTTATCTATAGTCGTCTTAACAGGGTAATCAGATGCAAATGGAATGGATTATCTTGTTATCATATACGCATTGTTCTCGTTTATGAAGGGCTTGAGACAGTAACACAATGAGACACGTTTCGATCAAAATCGAGGTATTAACATTTTTTAAAAGCACAAGTCTTGCTGAGAGTGATGAGCTTATCTTTTTACTGCTCCAAGCTCTTCAGTGGTCCAAACAGTGCTCGAAAGAGAATTCTGATCTTTCGCATTATATGATTTGTACTTTGTTTCATAAAATATCCGAGTTGTTTACATGTTACGCAGTCATTCGAAATTTCCGTTAACAAATCTAAAATATTGAGATTTTAATAACCACTTACAAACTTCAACACATTTTAGTTCAGTTCTACTTTGATACAGTATAATATTACGAAATTCAGTAATTGTACACTTTCTCAGAATGAAGTTCTGTATTAACACATATAAGTCGCTTCCGAATCAAATGAACTAAGGCTAAAATTGTATTAGTTACCACAAAAAAACAATTTTTGTCACGTCTATAGTTACATCATGCTCTCAGGAGCAATAGACCAGGCTCAGAACTTCTATTCACTTCGACTTCGAACTTTCCTAACCGTTGCCGGTCTAGTGGAGGAGAACCAGCGGCCGGCGGAGTGGAGCAAAGTCTGGAACAACTGACGGCGAGCGGAGAGGTGGCGGGGCAGGGGCGGGAGCGTGGGCGGGGCGGGGCGGGAGTCATCAGCGTGAGGGAGGGGTCAGAGAGGAACGAAGGGGGGGGGTCCTCGCATCGTCCCCACTCGCGCCCCAGTTGCCGGCGAGTCAATTAAGTCGGGCGGACATCTCTAAATCGGATCAGTCGCGCCTAATTAATTATTAACCCATTTAGTTGCACGTGTGGTGGACGTCGCACGGCGGGCCGAGGGGTGAGGGTGCTGTAGTTGGGCTCGCAATTTGGGGCCTTCTAATGATGCGGCGAGGCGCAGCGGCCCTGGTCCGCCTCGGACGGTCGCCGCAGGGGCCACGCCCCCTCGCAATCACCCCCCCCTTCCGAACCTCTTCCCCAAGATCCACCCTTGACGCAGGGCGCAACCATGCTTAACCTAACATCTTTGACCCCCGTGAATAGTCAACATTTTGTTGGATATGAGGTAAATATATTACTGAATTCCCCTTATAACTACTGTGACGTCATACGGGTTTTTTATCTGTGTAATCAGTACACAGACGAGCGTGGGTTGTAATAACAGCACGTTTATTCACAATTTTGACCGTAGTCACAAATAACCAATGCACTGTATACAATTAACTAACTAAATAGACCCCACTGCTAGGAGAGATATTTACAATGGCTACCACATCGCAACATACTACCTAATGTTTCGCCGTGCGTAGTAACGCCTGCCCTGAAACCGACTATATGTCTCACTAGTCACGACAATAACTGCCGGCTCCTTCGCAGCGTGCACGCACGCACCTCTCACTGACGACCTACACTGCCGATGCCACTGTCTCAAAGAAGGAAGAGCTATTGTTCTCACAGCCCTTAAATAGCCCTCGCGACGCTGCCCGCCGCCTCCATTGCCTCCACCCTAACGCCCGTACACCGTCGGAAAAAACCCGTGCGATATAGCTTCTGCCATTGTCTACGCATCCGGTGCGCACCACGCCGCGTGCCCACGCTGGTTTTAGCGACACGACGCTACACTACTATTTAACCGTGGAAGTTTGTCAGGGGAAGCAAAGGAAAGAAAATCCTTCTCGCATTTCATTTATAAATTCATTTGGCATTATAGGTCGCCGTCCGACTGTGCCGGCTAGCTAACGTTGTGTCCCATCCCTGGTCCATGTCTGGCCTTTCCAATGCAGGGGAGAGGGTTGAGAGCCTGTCAGAGTACATGTCGTATTCCCTTCACCGAACTAGCAAACTACGCCTGCCTGTCTTTTGAATGATATTACTACCTAAAATACCCGATTTTGATTTTGAGGAAAATGTATCATTTTTTTACTTGATCTCTATAAAGAAATTTACTTTAATCGAAATACGCGTGATTTTAAGGTTATTAGAATGTCTAAATGTTAACCCTCTATCAATGCCTGATATCTCTAGTATTTCTTTCCTCTTTTTCCTCTTATTTACGTTGGTTCAGAAGTAAATAACTGAGAGGAATTTGAAAATTTATTTATTGTTTAGTTGAAATTACAATGTTCAGTTTACAAGTGAAACTTTGCAATTGTATGGTGACTTAATCTAAACAAATTAATCTAATCAACTTAATCTAGACAACTTAATCTAATCAACTAATCTAGTTTAAAATTGTACATAACAAACTTTAATAGGGAGAGGAAACAAACAGCACCTCAGCAGAATTAATCAATATTTGAAAATATCTGGAGGAAAAAATGGAGCGGGAATCTGTTCTTTATTCTGGTTTTGTATCTGGGATCTTTTCCGAGTCTGTAGTGAGTTGATGCCTTTATGAAGGGTAAATTAGTGTAAATAACTGAGAGGATTGCGACGACTGTGAACTTCATCTTTGAGTATTCACTTCGTCTCTCTGGCCATGAGGCGCGACAAGAAGTTCCCAATTACTTAGATCCCAAAGTAACAACTTGAAACCATCTACTTTGGTGATGGCCAGAAACATTAGGAAACTTCTTACTTATAACAGGCAGGCTAATATTGCAGAACGAATCGGCGAACAAGCTCACATGAGCTGTATGTGGATGCACTTTTCTTGTGTGGTTATTTCTTGTCCATGAGGCTGGCGATTTTTTGTGAGGTGCTCCGTGCACATTTCTGGGAGATAAAACTCTTCCTCTACGTAATAATTACGCAAAATTATATTATAAAACAAAATTAATTATAAAACCCAATAGAAAAATCGCACCCCTAATACTACAGGAGCATAACACCAAAATCATTCATTTCACAGGAGAGCATTCGGAAGTTTTCTCGAGGGCATATAACAATAGGAATTGAATTTCAATTCAATTGCTGTTACTTGGCTATTTATGAAACTAAAAAATGGCATTGTTGCATGCCATGTAATGGAAAACGAATCTAACAATGGGTGTCGCAGAATTTTCAATCTTTCGGTGATGTAGCCCTCTTGCATTAGGGGTGCGAAATATAAGTCAACTGGATATTAAAAACAATTAATAAGCCGATCACACCACCAAGTCTAACATTTACTTATATCCGTAATCAGGAGAATGAACAGTGCCACATGCCGGTTATTGCACATGTTAAGAATTCATTTCTTCAATTTTTCGTCCCGTGAAATATATACATCAACGTTACTTGATTAAATCCTTGCACATCTTAATTATAAATTCGTAATCCTCTTAATAGAGCTAAAAGGAAATCACGTGTAATTTCATCCGTGGTTGAGCTCCATCTACTTACTTCAACAGTTTCGAATGTAAAGACTGCGCACGACGTCGCAATGGCATTGTTGTTTGTAGTGTATCCGATGCGTCAATTCCCAACTCTCAGAACAGTTCATTTGTTCTCGCGCTTATCGGGCTCTAAACATTGCGAGAAGCTCTACATAGGGACACGTGTCGTGCCTGTCTTGTGGCAATTGACTTTTAAAGCAGCAGTTAGGTCACAGAGTAGCAGTTATGTTCCTATGGGCAGGGTATACTCAGCTTTCCGAGTTCGGAGGCATAGCATACAAAACAATTGCCGCGAGGTTTAATAGTATGGATTGTACAAAATGCTCTGGAGAGGCTGTACGTCACTAGATACCAGGCCCATGAGTGTCTTTTGGAGATGTCTTCAAAGAAGTCAGTTGATACTTATTGCCACAAAAGCGGTATTAGTTCTCATTTTCTCAACTAAAGCAAAGAAATGATCTATGAAAGTGAAATACATTGAGTTGTTTGCCAATGAGCGAGACTTGTTAAATTATTTTACGAGTATACTATTGTTATACACAGCAAATAACATAACGACAGCAAACAACATAACATCTAACTGAACCAAGCAAAGAATTGGATATTCGAACATATTCCTGCCCCTTTACAAAAATGTTTATACGGGCGGAATTTAAAATAAAATAAATATGAAATAAATAAATAAGTAGTTAAGTATGTCAAAAAATTTCAAAACTCTTATTTGATAGGAAACATGAGGAAAACATATATTTGCAAGAAACCGCCAATCTTCGCTTTACTTCGGGAAACGAGAGCGGAGTCAGAGGAAGTGGCACCTGCTTACAGGAGCGCCGGACTTCCCAGCTTAGCAAATAGCTCGCGCGTCATGGTTTGTCATGGCTGCAGTGTCGTGGCAGCGATGGGTACGGATTCTGAACTTCGCCAAAAAATGAACTCTTTGAGACGTGTGTTTTTACATATAAATAAATAAAATAAATAGATAGTAACTAAAGAGGTGCGCCGAAGCTGATCATTCCTGGAAACAATTCTATACACCATCTGCTCTAGTAGGTTGTTTTTGTGGTTTCCTCCGATAAATTCCTGGCGGATGTTCAATCATTGGGAAACGGACGCATACTATAGAAGGATTTTCCTAAGAATGAGCCAAAGTGACAGTTCGCTAAACAAGTGGACATCACATGTAATTCAGAGAAGTATCCCTCCGCCGCGTCAGCTGTTCAGCCACGCCTCTTCGTAAAATGTTTGGTTATGGCTCCCTTGAAGACATCCCTATGCAGAAGTCTAAGAGTTTCGCTGAGGTATATGCACGTACGTGAGTCCGGGAAATATTTAAATTTAATTACGTATGTGGAAAATTTCTTAACATGCTCTCACAATCAGTAAAAGAACATTGCCACAAATGTAAATAGAAAGCTCTTAATCACAGCTCGACACACAACAGCATTATAGCCATTACGTGCACCAGTAAGCATCGCACATTCAAGTCTCGGTTTTAAAATAAACATAACATTTCTCATAGAAAAAGTTAATTCAAAGTTATATTTATAGAGAAAAAGAATTGTTACTGAAAAGCACATAACACTGCACTTCCTAATTTCAATTATTTCTCGTGGCGCACTATATTTTTGTCGGACAAGGACATCTCAAAAGGAAGCATCGACGTCATTTTAAGAGTAAGTCAACTACAAACGAACGAATGCGGGAAGGGAGTCTAATGAGCTCAAGGACACAACGATCACAAAACCATCGGTTATGTTGCCCATACCAACTGTCACTTTGGCTCATTCTTGGGAAATTTTTCTATAACGGGGACCCGAACTCAATGTAGTTTCTTTGCAATATTTTTGTTTAGGCAAGGTGTGGCTGTTTCAATTGTTAGTATTTGTATTGCTAAAAACCTTCTGAAACCTTAGTCATAGTTTCGACGGTCAACGCTTATGGGATGTTTACAACAAAAATTCCAAACCATCGTCGCAATGCGCAATCGTGGCGCTTCGTGGTGGCGCTTCATGGACAATCCGGCAGTCTCTTGCAGTGAGGTCTGTCCGTAATCATCTGTAAATCGTATTTTAGCATCTGGTGATGTAGACAAGAATTGTGCTTTTTCAGGAATGTCCTATGTATAACCAACCTCGCCAATCAATCTTCAAGAACTTGACAGCATTTTGTCGTATTGCTTCATACAAGCACCAAACAAGATTTTTTTTAATTCTCTTAATTATTATTGCCTTAACAAACGGTAATACCGATTTTGAATAAATATACTGTATGTATTATCATAACATGTACTAAACTATTTTCAACCATTGATATGTCTAATGTAAACTGTAATGGCTCTGCATTGTACAAAAATGTAAAAAATATGTAATGAAAAAACCTTGTATGGTAATCTTATAGGATAGTCGCTAACAACCCCGTTGTTCATGCGACTACAAAATTTAAGAAAGAACAGAAGTGCTATCGGAGCAACATAGCGAATATTGAAGTAATTCAAGAACATCGTCACCATCTATGTTCCCCGCGGAAGAGACAGCAATTTTACAGAAAATGTTCAATATAGATGCCCTTGTCATACCTAACACACTGTATTATTTTAGCTAAACGTATAGAAAATAATTGTAATACATCGCTAAATATATGCATCATTAGCTCTTAAATAAAATACATTGAATTAAATTACAATTTATTTCGGGGTTCACCGTTGATCTTCCTCCATTGGTATTCTCCACTTGTCGGAATTATATTGGTATGCGGCAATTAAAGAGGCCACTCATTGCGTGCGATTTTTCCTTCCCCCTACTTTTCCCACTTCCATCCTTAGGGTTGAGACATGGACAGATTGAAACCTCGCTAGAAAAAAAGTAATCTTCATCGGCAGTTCGATTACCGACGTCCAGGGATTGGAGAACAGAAGTTAAGAACGTCAGACGGGAACTCGTGGCAACAAAGCCATTCCTGTTCCATAATTTGAATATCCGCGGTTGAATATCGTGTGTATTTTCTTGATAATGGCCTCTCTTAATATAATGCGGGTGTACGGAACTTGTTTCAGTGAAAAGACATGATCAAAATTTCTTCAAGATCATAATTTTGTGCCCAAAGAAACAATATGTGAGCATAACCATGAGATGGATAGATCGAGTGTGAAGAATTTTTGGAGATGATCGATTTGGAAGAGATATAAAGAACTCTTTTCAAGCTATTTTAGGAACAATATATTTGACAACAAAATACATGGACATAAAATGTGTATGGCAGACAATGTTGTTCTATGGAACTTGCTGAGGCCGAACACCGGAGCCTCATCCCAAACTTGCGATACGTGTAGCGAAGTGTCAAGTACGTTTTAAAGATATTACGTCATTTCTCATGTTATAAAATGTAATTTCTTTTGCGTTATCGTTCCCCGTGTTCTCGCTGTAGTGCGTCGATGCATTCATGTGGGGCACGATAAGGGATATGAGCCAAAAGTGCAATTAGCATGACAGACGTTCATTGCCCCAGTGTCCTCGCAGACGTAACATAGATGCATGGGGAGGCAAATGCGGTGGCCGAGATGCTCCGATACATCACATGGACCGAGCACTTACGTGGCTTCTGCTCTGAGGGATTGCTATCTTAGATGCAACGGATTGTATCATCATGGCTGCACAAAGAAATATATTTTTAAGTGGTCAACGAAACTATTTCAACCACTCGTTTACTAAATCTTGACAAAGCCCCCCTCCTGTATTGTATATTGTGGACTCCAGATGTCAAGGTTCTTCTGATTTTGAGCAAATTTTACAGGAGAGCCTAGAGGACACACAAGAATTCACATAATAATTCGAATGAGACTATGCCATTTTGTTCACAGAATGTTTTATACAATTGTGATTTGAAACCTATTTTAATATGTCACAATCGAATTCGGACAAGTCAAAACATAGATTTTGCCTAAAATGACTGATAGAAACTTGTTATATCATCCGCAATATATAAGAATGTTTTACTTTTCAAAATGGAGTGTATATAAGAGTAACGAGTCTCGCGGCATACAAAAATGATCTTACTCATTATTTTAAAATAAAGGTAATAATTATTTTAAAAACTGTGTCATAAATGTAATTTAAAGCGCAAAGAATTATATTTTACGCATTTACGACAAATTGTCATTCAAAATTATTGCATCCACCGACTATTATTTACGTATGGCTAATATATGGCAATATTTTGTCCACACTTTTAAATAGTTTAATAATGGAAATAACCTTATGACTTTGTATTCATTCTAACACGTCAAACCAGCATCCAATGCGAGGCACATCGGTAAAAACCCTCTAGCTTGTACAGTGCGTCTAGGGAACAAATCTGTGGAGTTCGACGAATTGTCTCTCCGGCGATGGAGTCGTTTGAAGGCGATGGAGTCGCCCCCTAACCTGACGACGCCGGACCTTCGTCGTTCCCACGGAAAAGTTCTCAATTCAAAATTTGTACAATATTTTGCAAGAGATTTGACTGTTAATTGCAATATGTACGCCGTTTGTAACGTGAATAAAGTAGAATTATTTTTTTGGTTGATTGATAGGGAAGGTTTATGTATCATGTCTGGATATGCTAATGCGGATCAAAAAAGTTTCTTGGAAGTTTTCTTCAAATTCTTTCAATGCAGGGAAATTGTTTGTGAAGTTGGAAACGGAGGGTTTTAGATATTGAAAAAATACATGATCTAATTTGATACTGATTTATTTATTTATTTATTTATTTTACGTCAAAAAACAGTTGAAACTGCGTATGACGTGCTATGGGGAGAAGTGAATTCTGTGCACATTTTTAAAATTCTGTGATCCCTACACTGAGTCATATACTACATAAATTTTGAAAATTAAAAAAAAAGCTCTCATGTAATAAAATCTATTTTCAAGGATAAATAAGCAATACATTTTGGGCTCTTATCCATGATGTCCTTCGTCAAGGAATAATAGTAGTTAGAATGGAATGATAGAATGTAATAATAGGAATTATAGTTTGCGGTGGGTGACGATTGGGGTAATTCCTAATTCACGACGAACATGGCCGTTTGGCATAAACTGTTGTGGTATGGTAATGATTCGGAGAAAACGATTTGAGAAGTGTGGAGATTTTGTATATTGGATTTGGCAGCTGCGTCTCAGGTTGGGCTGGCGCAGGTGACCATGGGTCTGATCATGCGTTCAGTAGGTGGGTTCCGTTAAATATTTGAATGAGAGACGTTCAGTTGAGTATTTTCAGTTCAGTTGAGTAAAGGAGTTCTGTAAATATAATGCTTTTAACTATGACCTGTTGTTCTTTTTATTTCTCTCTTATAAATCATTTCATTATTTGTAAATAATTCTCCGAAATTTCAAAATATAAAATTATAAGAAATAATGTATTTACAAAATTACATTTGATACTTAACCCTTCAGCGGTGACGCTGGGTCTGTTAGACCCATGGGATTCCTGATATGGTTGTAGCGGATCGAGTTTCGCAGATAAGACATTGAGATTCTCAGTACCTTTTCATCGCCTTCCATGCAGCGGCGTCATCACGACTCCGGATATTCTTATCTATTGTTATGACTACGACAACTCGTTTTTTCTATGTCGGGTCTGAGGGACCCAGCGTCACCATTGGCGTCCGGTTAACAGACACGTGTGCTTGTGGTTTGTTCTCAGGAATTTCTTCGACAGTGTCTTTGCCCTCGTATCGGAGATCGAATTATGAGTAAAAATTAATTGTACTATATAAGTAAATAATTAATAATTGTTCTATTTTTATAAATTCAGTCACAGAGTAACTCTTTTTTGGGGGGATTTTATTTATTTACTCATTTTATGTTATTCGTTTTGCCATATGGTTTCGACTTCCTTCAACTTGATGAATGTTCGAGACCAATAAAAGGTAAGAAAATTGAAAGCTTTTTGAAAAATTGTAAGAATTCTTGCACTATATCCGAGTATGAAACCTTTCAAAGGGCGTTGCGGTTTCAAGCAGTATATCCCCAGTAAACCGGCAAAGTACGGGATAAAAATCTCTGCCCTTGTAGATTCACGAACATTTTATACCAACAATATGGAGGTATATGTCGGGACGCAACCAGACGGGCCTTTCAAAATTAGTAACAAACTGGAAGACGTTGTGGTAAGGCTCTGTAAAACAATCATAGGTACAGGGCGGAACGTTACTATGGATAACTGGTTCACTAGCTACCCTCTTTCACAGAAACTGTTGACACACAAGTTGACGATGGTTGGAACAGTGAGAAAAAACAAGCGCGAGATTCCTCGAGAATTCGTGAATACCAAAAGGAAAGAAATGAAGTCAAGTATGTTTGGATTCCAAGAAACATGCACCCTGGTGTCATACAACCCCAATAAAGGAAAAAAAATGTTCTTGTACTATCGACAGTGCACAACAATGACAAAATTGATCAAACTACTGGTGATGCACGGAAACCAGAAATAATTATATTTTATAACCTCACGAAAGGAAGTGTAGATGTTGTCGAAAAAAAGGTGCGCTTCTTACAGCTGTGTGATGTTGAATGTTGTTGCCATCAATGAATTTATTATATTCCTGACCAACACAAGCGGAAATATGAAAAGGCGACAATTTATTAAACAATTGAGTATTGAGCTGGCAAATGATCAATTGCAATACAGAGCGTCTGCATCATGTCTCCCCAAAGAGGCCAAAAACAGTGCGAGAAAACTAACCAATACAACACCTCCAAATGAAAAACCAGTAACAGGAAAGCGAGCCAGATGTGCTAAATGCACGAAGAAGGACAAAAAGATGCAATATTACTTTGTGAAGTGTTACACACTTTTGGGCATTGAGCATTCAAAAATTGTGTGTAAAGGCTGTCTGGAAAACTGTAATTAAATGTAAATAATGTAATCAGTATTAATTTTTGGATAAGTAACAAAATATTATCAACAAATGTTATTGAGAACACATCATTTGCCATTCCTGTTGTATCATTGTCATCATCCATCGAAACAAAATAGTTATAACTAAAACATTAGGTGGGTCTGACAGACCCAGCGTCACCGGTCGTGTTACAAAAAATGGCGTCACCACTGCAGGGTTAATTTTGGCAAGAATTGACACGCAAAGGAAAATACAAGTGTTAAAGTAGCTATCTCAATATGCTATCTCAGTGTGCCTCAATCAACGACAATTCTGTGTACAACATTTTTTCATAATATTTTTATTCGCTGGAAGTGAACGGCGGCGTAAAACTAAAGATTAAGATGAAATTAAAATAGAACAGCGTAAACTTTCCGCAGAAGACACAAAAAGCACTGCGATATCCGGAACATACGAAACAACTCAATGAATCGTTAAAATCTTATGACACCAAAACTAATTAGTCTCGTTCACAGATGTTGCACAGGCAGCTTTTGCAAACAACGCCAGCAAAAGAATTTCTTGGTTATGTCAATATTTATCTCAGACGTTTGGTCGTAAATACTTACCCCTCCCCCTCATTATGGAACAAATATCTCGTTAACGCGGACATAAAATATACATCAAGGCTAATACTCCCCGGCATTAAGACTCCGAAACACGTTTCAACGTCGTTTGAGGCTTCGGAGCGCAACGACACGTAAATCATGCACTTCTGAATGTGTCTCTGGGATATGAGAAAATAAGTATATGAATAATGGATATGTCATCATTACCAGACTTTCTTCTTTGCACTAGAAATTAGGCCATTACCGTATACATACGGCAATTCTTGAATCGGTTTCTGAATAAAGATTTAATATTGGGCGGGGATCCTCCTCCGATTCGGATATGCATTCATACAAAACGTACGTTGTAAAGCCATTTATGATAACTCAGGGTCAACACCATGTAATTAGAAAGTTTTCAATTCGGTGATGATAAAATTTAATACAAGCTTCATAAATATTGGCTATTTTTTTTAATTCATTGATCGCGTTCACTACATTTACAAAACTCGAAAACAAAACTTTTTTATCCCTAGTTAGTTTCCAATAAAAATTATATACATCGATAAACGAAGTACAGGTTTTTTTAATTTTATTGTATTGCTAGAAATATAACCACCCACACACTCTATACCTAGCACGACTAACAAAAGGGGAGCTCACAAAACGTGCGCATCATGAAGCTACATTTCTGTCCAAGCAAACCAAGAAACAATCTCAGCACTTTCTCAATGGATCTGGGAAAATGGAGGAAAAACCGAATAGAGATTGGTTCGTCCTTTGGGAGCAGAGCGTCGGCCATTGCGCTGTGGTGGCGGCGGTAGATCTGCTAGTGTGTGCTGTCTCGATGTGGAGTTAATTCGGTCGCCGAGGTGTCCGGCGCCCCACTGCGTCATCGTTATCGTCGTCGTCCTCGTCACCGCCGCCACCGCTGACGCTTGCAAAACTTGGCTTCCACTTCGCAGGACTGCGGTTCGCACCCGGGCGAGTGTTCCCCGTTCCCCGTTCCCCGCTCCCGGCTCCCCGCTCCCGGCTCCCCGCTCCCGGCTCCCCGCTCCCGGCTCCCCGCTCCCGGCTCCCCGCTCCCGGCTCCCCGCTCCCGGCTCCCCGCTCCCGGCTCCCCGCTTCCGGCTCCCGGCTCCCCGCTCCCCGCTCCCCGCTCCCCGCTCCCGGCTCCCGGCTCCCCGCTCCCCGCTCCCCGCTCCCCGCTCCCCGCTCCCGACTCCCCGCTCCCCGCTCCCGGCTCCACGCTCCCGGCTCCACGCACCCCGCTCCTCGCTGCCCGCTCCCCACTCCCCGCTCCTCGGCCCCCGTCGCCCGAGCTCCTTCCCTTCCCGAGTGGCACCTCTGGCACGAGCTGTTGGGTGATCGGTCGCGAGATTTAACCTCCCACTCACGACATCGCTGCAGCACCGCAGGAATTAGAACAGCATGTTCTTTCTCGCATAGAGCAAGTAATTTACAAAACAGAGAAAAAATGTATCCACATTTTCTGTACCGTATTCACAATACGAGCTTTGCTGTTGATAAATCACCGATTTCTCCCACATTACAATATTCTCTTTACTACCTAAGTATATAGTAAGGCGAGAAATAAGAACTTGTCTTCATATTACTCTTATTACGGAGTTCGACTATTTTTATATATAAAAAAATTGTGAATGTGAAAGTAAATTAGTATCCACAACATTATTCTTTAGGGTAGATGAAAATTCACAACGAACTCCAAACGTTCTTGTGTTATTCACTTTTGTATTTGCGGGAAAGAAATTCTTGCCCCATTTCTTGTGCGGGATATCTCGGAAAAGACATTTCAAATCGCAATATTATATACCACACTCCATGCTCGGAGGTACAGCAAGAAGTTTACACAAACTCGTCTTTTACGTGCAACGATATTAAAGGCAACTACAGTTCAAAAAGGAAGGCGCGATCACATACGAAGTCACTGACCTACAAGTCTGAGATTTTCTCTTTGTACATTCACAGTGTGGAAAACGATTGAATGCCTTTCATCAATTCTACCTTCAACCATCGTTAAATGTCAGCCACTGTTCTGTATATAGAGTAATTTAATTTCGCGGCATCAAACTAATTCCGGTAATTGATGAACACGATAATGTGTTCCGATTTCCACGGATTAATCGGAATTTCCCGCGAATACTTCACAAACAGTACCAAAGGTCGACGAATTTTCGGAAATCAGTCGTGACGGGAATTCGGTGCTATTTTCATTTCGGGGTCATACACGTGTCAACGTTTTTATTCTCGTGGTCCTTGATTGATTTAGTGTTAATTGCCTGTAAAATAAACAATGTGGAACATAGCAGTAAAGATCTCGGCTGAATCCAATTTGTGAGCACGTGAAACCAATAAAAGAGGCCTGACAGTTTCGATGATCTTAAAATATTACGCGGGAAGTTTAGAGCCCAAGACGTTGAGCTCCACCAATAAAGATAGCGACGGGGATTATTATATCGGATATAACAGTAATCCCTTCCCATAACAGTATCGCCAGTGGTGATGACTGAACGGTCAGCTATCTCATTTCTGATCAGGAATTACTAGGATTGGATGTGGTGACCGCTGACCAGGATGTAAGAAGTACGTACGAAGGTTACCACGAAAGTGATGCCAACTATACGTTTACAAAACTGCGAATGAAACAAGACAATTTAAAATATACAATTGAAGGTCATGATGAGTGCCAATCTTAAATGTACGCATTTTCTCATCAAATGTATTATATCTTACCGGCTGTTAGCATATTTTACGAAAATACGCTTCAAACATCCTAAGGAGTATTAGACAGCTGAGAAATCTTGCCTAAACTGTAAAATCTATAATGTTTTTTTAACACGAGCAATACAGAACTTTTTTGGAAAACGAAAATATTAATCTCTTGTATCTAATATCTATAATTCTAATAACATGTAAATCACATACGCATACACTTGTGGGAATGTATTTTTTATTTATTTTACGTCAAAAAACAGTTAAAACTGCGTATGACGTGCTATGGGGAGAAGTGAATTCTGTGCACATTTTCAAAATTCTGTGAACCCTACACTAAGTCATATACTACATGAATTTTGAATTAAAAAAAAAGCGTCCATGTATTAAAATCTATTTTCAAGGATAAATAAGTATACAAATAATAATGTATAGCTGCAGTCCTAGTAACTGAATCAAACTAACAATCTGAGGTATGTTTTTACACACCACAATTTATTTACACAGCAATGAGACATATCAAAAGATTTACTCACGGTCAGATTGATGTTTCTTGGGGCATGACACATTGTTGGCAATGTGTGATGAATTGAAAGGTGAGGTCGTACAATAGGACAAGCGACTCTTGGCAAATTGTGCAGGAGAGCCAATGAAAAACTTCAGATAGGCCACATAACCATTTTGGAAGAACTTTGCACATGTTCTGTTGCTCCATTCAACATCGCCCATCCAGAAAGATTCCAGAAACTTCTATTTACACAATTAACACAAGAAAACGAAATCAACGTGTTTGCATCAGAAAATTCGCGAATATGCATCAGAAAATAAGTTTCAACACATAGCAACACAGTGCCAATTTAGCTCTAGTTTTATTATATATTATGTCTAGTTTTCAAATGTCAACGCTACGTTTTTTGAAACATTTTTCATCATTCAAATATTTATAGTTAAAATGTTAGGAAGATTTTATGGACTCCAAGAACACTTCCGTAGATGGTACTTCTCCCCCATACGTCATATACAGTTTTTATTGTTCGTTGACTAAATAAATCAAATCAAATAAATACAAGTTCATTAGTCTTCAAATACACTTCAACAATTTTATTTACTATATTTCTCTTCTTCTTCAACATCAAGGATTAGGCCTGAAGGCCTGTTCCGTCCTCTTCAACGTCTATCACCGATTCACAGAGGCTTTGGTTCATAATTTATTATTTGCTTAGGGAGTCTGGCGTCGTTCATTCTGACAATATGGCCGTACCGATATTGTTTCATTTTTTCGACTCTCTTTAAGAGGTTAAAATATTTAGTTCCTGTATATCCACATTTTTCTTATGATCTAATAAAGTACAGTTAACAACACTTCGCAGGAACTTCATTTCGCTAGTTTGAATTTTTCATTTTAATGGTCTATTTAAAGTCCAATTTTCTCATCCATAAGTTAGTATTGGTCCGGCAATCGTTGTATAACATTTTAACTGAGTTCGTATTTTATTTTTTAATGTTTTTCTTCTTGTTTCACACATTCTCTCTTATCTACTCAATTGGACATCAAGATCGCTTTCTATTAGATAAGATACACTACAGCCTAAGTAATGAAAGGTGCAAACTTGTTCTAAACTTGTATTATTTAGAACAATTTTGCACCTGGCATGTTCTGGACGCTTATATATTTCTTGAGCTGAAGCATATATATTTCTCGAGTTTATAAAGATTATATATTTTGCGAGTTTATAAAATCGGCAAATAAATTGTGTTTTTAATTTTCTAGATTTATGTGAATGACTGACAAGTCAACATAAATGTTAATTTATAAGTATATAAATATACTTATTAAAAGGTCCAAAATTAAACCGACAAGTGGGAACTGTTAAGTGAAATGAGCATGATTATGAACTACTTAATAATTAAGTAGCCGCGTGGGTGTAGTTCGTACACCACATCAACAAGCTATTCGACATTTCCTGGCAAATCATCAGTATTGTTTACCCTGCAGTGTGTATCTCTTTTCTGCATTTTAATTTCTGATGAAGGCTATTTTTCATTTGGTTAATCAATTTCAAGTATTGATATTACCGGAAATTTCAAGCGCGGCACTACTGCAGTACGTTATAAAATGATCAACTGGTTGCAATGGTGCAATCCTTCGTAGAAAAATAAGATATTTCCAGCAAAGAAGCAAAATCCAGTTCAATATTCATTACTAAATTTAAAAAAATATAACTATTTGAGGCGTTATGAAAAGAGTAAAATATGCCGTTGTACTAACCAGGCTACCTGTCAATACTTTGTTGAATGCGGAGTGCAGTATCGCAGGGCAAATTATGTGTTAAATTAGAACAGCATAACTATTTTTGTAGATTTTTAATGTTTTTATTCATTTGCTTTCAGGAGTACAGCATCTTTTACAATGGGTTTGAATACATTTGATACAGAATTACAGAATTGAGTTTAATTTATAATTTATATTTTTGATTTGGATTATTTACAGAAGTTGTATGTGTGAGGGTGGGTCGAAAACGTGTCTGAGAAGTTTCCTGAGGATACGTGTTCTATTTGGGGTTTGTTTCCCTAATTGGAAGTGAAGGGCTTGTGGTATTGAAGGGATTTTGTGGTAAAACTTGAGGGCGCTTTGTTTGATGTTGATAGTAAAGAGGGGTATACTGAGCTCGAGATGAAGTAGTTCATAAGGTATGAACCAGGGTGCATTGGTTATGGTCCTTAGGAAACGATTTTGACAGGTCTGGAGCTGATGGATATGAGATTTTGCTGCTGAGCCCAAATTGGGCATGTGTGTGTTAGCATATGTCTGATCATAGCTTTGTAAAGATGGGTACCAGTTTGAATTCCGAGGGGAGATTTTTGTTTTTTATTATTTTCTTCCTGTTCGGCAGTTTTACCTTTCAGGGGTTTGTACATTTTTATTTGTAATACATAACGTTTGGTCATTCACGTTTGAGCATACAACCTCTCACTCTTGTATCTTACTACTAGCTAATAGGGGAGAATATCTGTAGATTGTTTTGATTTATCTATAAATTTGAAGTATCTATAAATGCCGTATTAGTGGCGTTTTTCGGCAATGCGTCCTGAAAAAATGTTAGTTGCAAAGGTGGTGTGTTCTGTGCACTGGGTGAACGTTTATGTCACAAAACGGCCCGCGACAACTTGAGGGTTAAGTGGAGCGCGGCGAGCCCTTGTGCCGGCTCAGCGCCGTTCGGGGCTTATGCCTGTGCGCTTCTTGTCGCGTCCTCCCTCCAGACCCAACTCGGGGCTCCACTGGACAGCAAAAACCTTGCACTCGAACGAGAGAAGTCCACTACGCCCTCGTGATTTACACAATTACAGCAACTTAATAGAACATCCCCTGCGCGCCGAGCCATACATCTTTGCCCGACGCGCTCCGCACAAGAACAGACTTTATTGTAGAGCGCGATGTGGAGCTACTGGCCGTCGGAGATTTAGTTTGTAGTTCAAGGCCTTACAACTCCCATTGGTGAGATGCGACCGAGTCGACCCGGGCTGTCGAAATCACTAAGGCTCACTAAGGGTTCACGGGTTCGAACTTCACATACGCGTGCTTGTGTGTTGTACAATGGTGGGATGTCACACGTCACTTTTCGAACCGAGTCTTTGCCTGTCTGGGTAGCGTACGAGATTATGAGGGAAGGATGCGAACATTTATTCATTATTATTATTATTATTATTATTATTATTATTATTATTATTATTATTATTATTAATATTAATATTATTATAAATAAATAAAACAATTAAAGTGCTATCATTCCTTGATTCTATGTGCACGGTTCTATGCACGGTGAGTCAGACATAACCACCGTGTATCTCCAATAAACATTTGTTCTTCCCTACCTGAGGGACATTCATTCCATAACCGCGTACCGCAGCCGAAATTGACCTTCACGGTGTTGCGGTAACCTCTACTAAGAAGAAAAGACCTGGTGGTGCTACATCAGTACACACTTCCCCACATCATGTCTAGTTTGAAAGTTTCGGAATTCAGAATGTTCAAGGGAAATAAGACCTGCCCCATTTATTAACCGCACTGTGCTCAATCCGTGGAAAATAATTCAATAAAAAATAAGGTACCGTTTTTCAGAAATTTTAAAAATAAATTTTCATTAACTTCATGCAGAAATCACTCTAAAACAACTCTCTCTCTCTCTCTCTCTCTCTCTCTCTCTCTCTCTCTCTCTCTCTCTAAAATAATTGTACATGACATCTTTTAAAGATGTTTTTAAGAAGGGACTTAAAAAACTTTATCTTTAATATTGTATTTTTGCAATGTTAATAGTTGTCAAATTTAGAAAATACAGTTCTGGTTACACAAAATACCGTACTCTATTCGAGGACAAAATTTAAAGCAAAAATTTATAGCCGTTTTTGAGACAATGATTCCTTAAAAATTGTCTGTACTTAACGCAAAATCTCGCAAAAACTATTCACATTTTCAAAATTGTACACGTCCTTATTTCAAGACCTTTCTACAACAGATTTTATTAAGGAAAAAATCTTCATTTTCAATAATGTAGTTGTAGGAAGAGGCCGAAAAGTTAACTTTTGTAATTTTCTAAAAATCAGAAATTTCAATGAAAATGAGACTTGCGCCATTCTTTTAAGCATTTGTTACTGTATCCGAGGACAAAGTTTAATGAAAGTAATTAAGGGCATTTTTTAACAAAATTTTGAAAATATTAACAGAGATAAGTGTTTCGCCGTTAGTTTCGGTATCATGTACTCACAAAACATGGATTGCAACAAAACATTTATCACGAGTAATTTACTACACTAAATGATTTATATAGATCAAGATTGTCCACTTTTTGGTCACCAGGGTCGACAAAAGGAGTTTGTCCGTTAAGAAATTGCCAATTTCCGTCGCTCACTCGTTTCACTACGTATGTAGTAAACGAGAAAGTAAGAACCGACAGTCAAGTAGCGAGAGGCCGCGACCCGGCACGCACTTGGATTTAAGAAAAAAAAGGACCCGAGCCCTCTTCCTGGAATTCGCGGCGCAAGAGACTATCGATGCGTGAAATCGACGACGCTTGACAATCGAATATTTCGATATCTGGGAAATCTCGTTTTTGGTCCCGGACGGATATAGGAGATTTACAAGTGGTGTTGGACAAAAAGTTTGTGGCGCCTGCTGAGATGTCGGACGACGGCCCTGATCGGATGGTTTCTGTGATTACTCTAAACACTTTCAAACACATGATACGGTCATACAGGAGTACATTCCTTAGCTTAGACTTATAAGAGCTACACGACGACACCAACATCGAAAGAGACAGTAGAATAACGGTGATAATACTGGAATTACAGATTTTCTCTTTCTGTAATCATTTTAAGATATCACTGTTTAATGTATTGTATGCAGATTGGTTAAAATAGTTTTCATAACAAGACATAGGTGTGAAAATACTCGTAATCTCATCGGAATATTTTACTGAGGTGATGAGTCCGGGTGGTGAAGGGGAGGGGAAGGAGGAGGGGGGGAGGAAGGGAGGGAGGGGAGGGGGGGTAAAGGGACGGGCGGCCCGCGCCGTCGGGTCCGCGGATAAGCCGCCGCGGCTAAGAATAGTTGTGTTTTATGTGATTGCCAACTTTCGACCTCTCGCCGCGCCTACCGCACGCCACCGGAGTGGGCTCTGCCCGCCGCAGGGGGGCAACCTCCGCGGGCGGGCCACGCGCGCACGTGGACCCGGCGCCACCCCGCGCTCGCCGCGACCGCTCACGATCGCTCTCGATCGCTCATCATCGCTCTCGATCGCCCTCATCTGCTTTCCATCGGTCACGATCGCTCTCGAACGCCCTCATCTGCTTTCCACCGCTATCGATCGCTCACGATCCTTCATCGTCGCTTTCGATCGCCTTCATCTGCTTTCCACCGCTCTCGATCGCTCACGATCGCCCTCATCTGCTTTCCATCGCTCACGATCGCTCTCGATCCCTCATCATTGCTCTCGATCGCCCTCATCTGCTTTCCATCGCTCACGATCGCTCTCGATCCCTCATCATCGCTCTCGATTGCCCTCATCTGCTTTCCACCGCTCTCGATCGCTCACGATCCCTCATCATCGCTCTCAGTCGCTCTCATCTGCTTTCCACCGCACTCGATCGCTCACGATCCCTCATCGTCACTTTCGATTACCCTCATCTACTTTGGACCGCCCTCCACTGTTCTCGATGGCTCATCATCGCTATCGATTGCACTCATCTGCTTACGATCACTCTCGACCGCATTCCATCGCTCACGATCGCTCTCGACCCCTCAAAATTGCTCTCGATCACCCTAATTTACTTTCCACCGCTTACAAGCACTCATGATCCTTTATCGTCGTTCTCGATCACTTTCATCTACGTTCAACTGCTCTCGATCGCCCATCACCGGTCTCGATTGCCCTCATCTGCTTACGATCACTTTCGACCGCTTTCCATCGCTCACGATCGCTCTCAACCCTTCATCATCGCTCCCGATCGAACTCATCTGCTTTAGACCGCTCTCCTCCTCCCTCGATTGCTCTACTATCAAAAGAAACTCCCGACTACCATACAAATCAGCTTCAATAATTTTCAATAGCATCTTAAAGCCCCTCCTTTATACGCGTGTCCAGTCTGGATAAATGTAGCAAAAACTAACATTAACAAAATACAAATTTTCCAAAACCAGTACCTAAGAATAATCACTAAAGTCCCTTGGTTTGTTACCAACGGCAAACTCGACAAAGAACTATTGTATCCATAGAACTTGTAGCCAGTCATGTGAATTACTTTGCAATAATATCCATCCATATCACAAATCACAACATTGAATGGAATCCATCTCGGCCAAAATCCTTTACAACCAACCCGAATTCAAAACAAATTCCCATTCCAAGTATTTCTGAAAAACAAAATCACCAAAAACTGTCAATTTATAGAGGTACCTCTTTGGCTTTCTCACCCCTGTATTCGATTTAAGCATAGTATAAGGAAACTGGTAATGCATGTGTTATAGTTATTACATTTAAATAAAACTAATAAGGAATTATAATACAATTATTTACCTTTAAGTATCAATCAGTTAAAAATAAAGTCGATATGCAAAATCGTTTTCAATCGATTATCGTTCGTTAACTAATCAACCACATGTTTAATACAGAACAAAACCCTACAGCGTTGGTGCACTTACTCTGTCGCCGTTCCCCAAAGTAGTTGGCAGGCGCACACAGCTGATGTTGTTCAGAGAGCACTCAAACATTCAAATGGAGACACCGCCTTCCTGTCGCACTTATATAGTGGACGTCGCGAGCAGTAAATCTCCGATCCCTTCTGCGTCCGGTTCAGCCCTGTGACATTCTCAATGCCAAAAATGTACCATTGACGTTTCAAAGAGCGGTATATTTCTCAAGGTTTTCAGAAACATTGAAGTCTGTGTTCATTCTCAGTCATTTTATTCACTTTTCAACTATGCGTTTAACGAAAGCGAGTTCACTTTATGAACGACTGCCACGAGTAAATTTCCAATCGAATCGGATTAAACATGTACACATCCTGAAATTAAGATAGTCATTTCTGAGAAATGGTTGCCTAAAGAATATAACATAAGAATGTATGTAAGTGGATGTTTAAATAATCAATTAATGTGCCCTGAATCCGCTATTCACAGTCACTAGTGTACAGAGAGAGAGAGAGAGAGAGAGAGAGAGAGAGAGAGAGAGAGTCTCTGATCCAATTTCTCAACAAGAATAAAAAACTAGTAATTATTCCTACTAGAAACTGTTGCGATGTACTCGTTGCATAGTACATTCAAAAAGGTTTTATCATTTCACAGGTTCCAACACTGCTGCAAAAAAGCACCCGGGGACGCATCTTGTTGACATTGAGTGAGAGAAAGTTTATGTAGTCAGACACGCTTTTGGAATACACTCCTATTGCTACATTATGCAAGAATAAATTTCAGAGTACTTCGTTAAGAACTGATTACCATAATCATATTTCATTACATGAACTACATACATTTCCTGTATTAAACTGTTTCATTCACAAAATGATTACTCAACAAAAATGGTACGTTCATGTAAAGGCACCTTTGCACTTTTTGCATCATGATTTTTCCTCGTATCGCGATTTGTTTCCTATTGGTGTGAGAGAGAAACAACTTGAAAATAGCGAAATATTTCGGTGACACAGCCGTTCTTCAGATCCGAAAGCCCCACCACATCGACTGGGAAGCAGAGAGGGTAGGAGTAAGAGGCAAGGAAAATAGAAAGGGTGGAGGGAGGGAGAAGGAATGGTGGGAAGGAAGTGTGGAGACGGACGGGGAGAGACTCGGCGCACTAAATTCAGCGTTCAGCGACGTACTAACTTCCTGAGCATAGTATGAAAACGTAATGCCTGAATTTTGTACGCCCATGATACAGAAAAATCAAATGAGATGCCATTTTCTCCCGGTTGCTCAAGTAATAAAAAGCATGAGTCATACAACAAGGAGAATTGCAATTCAAAATTCTGGACTTATAATAGACACCATCTCACATACAAAATTCGAAACTTTGAGTACATCATTTTGCCGAAATTTGCCAAACATTTAAAAAGTTTTTCCCAAAGTATACAACGCCGGGAATTGCAAATCAAAATTTGGACTCAAGAGTGACTAGCACTCCCAAAAAATTTCGATTTTTCCATAAATTTCTTTAGCGTTTAATAAGTTATACATACGTCATACAACGCAGGGAATTGGAAAAGAAAAATAGGACCTAAAAGTAAATAGTGCCTACACAGGTGAAATTTGAAATTTTGATTACATCATTTTGTCCATTTCGGAAAATGTTGAAATTGTGCCTTGCAGCCAAATATGACTTTTCTCTTGCCAAACGACACACATTTGTTAGTTTTTGACGTTAAAAATAAATAAAAAACCAAAAACCGTACGCGTAATTTCATTTAAATCTGCCGAAAAAAAGCATGACACCTTCTGTTTGATTTAAAAATAGTTTGAATTATTTAATACGATGTAAAAACAGCTAGAAGCACCGTATTTAGGGCTTGTTTGGCCTTTGACCTTGTTTTTATATTTACCCAGAATTAACAAAATATTTGAGCAAATTGGTCGAGCTTCACAAACATTGAAACCTCACATACTACAAATCCATTCTAATAACAAAAGAAAATGTTCCTTCTTATAGAACATAATTCAGAGAAAATGTTTTGTGGATTGAAGCTCATATAATTTGCGTTGTATATCTATTTCTTTACTTCCGAATTCAAATATGCGTTCTTTCAAGAATAAATTTCCAAAATATGCAATCTTGGATTTTCAAGTTTGGTGATCCTAAACTTTCTACAAACACTAAATTTTTATACAAAAAAGACCAGCGTGTGAAACTGAAAATTTCAAAAGTTATGGGTGTACAATCGAAACTTTTACACATTAAACATTTTTTTAAATGATGCACATATTTTTCGCAAAGTGTAAAAATTTACATTTCTAGATCAAATTTTATATTTTATTAGTTGATGTAACAATATTTCTAATTACTTTTTTTTATATGTAAATATATTTATATATTATACACTATTATTTTGCCATTGGGAAGAATTTGTTGAAAAGCGCTTACATGATTTTTTTTCTTTTTCTTTCAATTTGTAATTCATATTCTCTAAGTACTTTTTCTTAACTGAACTCAAATTCATGATTTCTGAAGCATTATTGACTACTCATTATTTCTAATGCACTCCTAAAAAATCAGAGGTATAACTGAAAATCTGTCCTGTCCCGTTTCTAATGTTTCCTTTGCGCCGTTCTAATAAAAACATTGCAGCTTTTTATTTATTAATTTTTTTACTTATTTAAGGTAGCTTTTCAATTACTGAGGTGATTCTGTGACCACTGCAATTAATATTATTTTTCGTAACTTTGGGGTATCGGTAGCGAAATACGCACGCGGCCACACAGAAATATCCATGCCCGGGGCGGGATTCGAATCCGCGACCCATCAAGCCAAGGCACCTACTGCCCATCAGTCTTAACGACCTTGGCTCTCCAGGCCGACAATTAGGACATTATATACGGGATTAAGATCCAATTGAAATTCGAGAAGACGCGTCATTTCCCAGATTGATCTGGAAGTCCATTTGGTGAAAATCGTCTGAGCGTTTTGGCATCAGATTAATTCAATTCCAGCAGATGACATACGCTTACTGTTGTTTAACATATCAAGTACATATCTGGCGCCTGTGTTAGAATCGAACCTGCGACCACTTGATGTGAGTGTTGCCTTTACCACCGCTCCCGGAGGCGATCTTCTCTCGTATTACTTGTTAATACAAATTACTATTATTATTATTTTCCTATTTTTATTTTTGCTTGCGAATCGGCCGTCTTGGATCACGCATACATGGACTTGCACGGGCTCAGTATCATTATCACGTTGCAAGTCTTGCAAGAAATCAATCAGGGGGACCAATTATTATTATTATTATTATTATTATTATTATTATTATTATTATTATTATTATTATTATTATTATTATTATTATTATTATTATTATTATTATTATTACTATTATTATTATTACTATTATTATTATTACTATTATTATTATTATTATTATCATCACCATCATCATCAGTAGTAGTAGTAGCTTAGTACAAGTTGCAGCAACATTCTAAATCACTCCGCACAAGGCAGACTCCCTATTTAACAATCGTTTCACTTGCACATGTCCACTATAGCGTACTTTTGCGTAGCTGTGGTCCTTGAGTTCCACGGAGGGATCTCGGAAGCCGCGGGCGGTGCGCACGGGCGGGCTGGCGGCTGGCAGCGGGCGCTTGCCGCGAGGCGTCGCGATCTTCGACCTCGATTCCTCGATTCCCTGATTCCCCGATTCCTTTCGGCCAGCGCGCCTCGGGCGCCTTCGAAGCGAGCGGTCAGCGCGGTGGGTGGGAGGTGGGCGGGGCGGGGAAGCGTCAAATAAATACGGCCAAGTTTATTTATATTTTTATTTATTTATGCGTCACAATTGGGCGCGCTGCCGAGCGGCTGCGTCAATACAAAACCATCCAGGTTATATTAAAACGGGCACAGGGAACCGTCAGCGCCGTCGCCGCCGCCGGGGTTTGCGTATCAGGAGCGTGTCCTCGTTGCGACGATAGGGCATGAAGCGCAATGAGCATGGTGTGTGCGCGGGAAAACGGTTTTATAGAGTGTGTAGTCAGGATTTGGAAATTTGTTCGCGTCGCTCTAACACGAAGAGTTACGAGCCAAGAAGCGTATACGTGGGAAATTAAAGAGAGAACTTCAACTATCAGGGTGTTAACGACGCAAGTTAGCAGTGACTAATTTTATGGTCTAAGGACGAAATAGTTACGAACGCCATTATACCGATATAGAGAAAATAACGGACGCTGTTAAAATGTGAAAACCGAGACGACGAGAGAGGCGTAAAATCGACCGAGGCAGCTAATTGTGCCATTCGTACATTGTTCACTATCGACTACAAACACAGGAAAAATTGTTCATTCATCTAAATATTTAAAATTATAGACTTTTATAGTCATTAATCTGCAGCAAACTGATTTGAAACTTAATCAATAAGAAGACCGTAATCGTATTGTTAATATTGTTTCCTTCAAGACAACTGTGTAAAAAATGTGACCAAAAAGAGACAAGGTAGATAAAAGGGTTTCTACTTTATGCGTATTAAGCATTCGAACAAGTTCCTTTATTTTAATGCTTTAATATTAATTCTTGTATTTCTAACATCAGTAACGCAATACAGAAGTTATGTCAGTATGTGGGTAGTACTGTATATTTCTTTTAATGATTATGACCGTGGAATAATAAAGTATCAATAAAATATGCCGGAAAATTAGGAAAGAACTAAGAAGAATTACTCTAAGGGATCTATTTCTGGTATATAATAAATAATTCTTGTTCGTCGCTCTTTCAAATTCACAAAATGATATTAAGGTAAATATCCATCACCGACGTAATTGTTGACAGATTACGAAAAAGAAAATCTAACAACAATTTGGAAGTAGTTCTTCTTATTCAACATTTAAGTGCAGAAAGTGGATTTTACAAAGTCGACATATACTTCCATAAGGAGTGCTGCAAGACATTGTGCTGGGCTAAAAACTGATTTAAAACTTTCTATCGGGTCATTGGTCAAACTTTCTGCTGTAGTCACGAATATCATTGAACGACTGCCAGGCAAAAATCATTCGTTAATCAACGAGGTGAAACATTGTAAAAATTGATAAGTCTGTTATAACTAAGATAAAACTGAACTAAAATAAAATTCAATTCACTCTTGAAGACGAATTAACTATTTTTTAAGAAAACTATTAGAAAATGAATATAAAAATGAAAAAGAAATGGAGGGAAAACATAATTCCTTCATGGTGATGTGGTTTGTGGCTGCTTGAGTGCAGCTGTGGTAGGATCTGCAGAATTATTAGATAAAACTACAGATTTGAACCATACAGTGCCATTCTTTGATGAATCTAGTATCTAAAAATTGAGATTTACTGACAATTATGTTTCCATGTAAGTCAACGGTCGAATGCATATAGACCTTAATTCAAATCATCCTTAATATTTAATGGTAATGCAATCAATAAATTAATGCAAAAACAGTCGACATTCCTTTCTATTCATTTCAAATTCATATTTGTGTTCATTTATTGTATTGTAACAATAGTGTGGCGGTGCCTTGAGACTCAGGGTTTCTCATTTCTCAGTTTGCTTTAGTTTTGTGATATACATCAACAGGCGGTTTCGAAGATTTAAAAGCCATTTAAATTCAACAAAAACCAAATAAAAACGCAATTGTGAGTTCGGGATTTATTTTCTCTCTTCTGTCATGAAAACTACTTCCGTGATGTGTAGAGAATAATCATTATTACATCAAACCAACTATTTTGAATTATTGCACCGTTTTTTTACTCTATAGTAAAGTAATTTATCTACAGTTACGTGGGGACAATTTAGATTTGTAGACTATATATACTTAAAAGTGAAAGAAACATACATTATGAATTTATAATAAGAATGAATATTAAGAATTCTCATTAATTTAATCTCATAAAAGTACTTATCGCTATGTTAATATCATTTATACTTCTGGTTTTTCTTGTAATTTACAGCAAACCCACCACCTTTATAATTTTTTTAAAGCCAAAAATATGTAAGAGCGGGTTCCGTAGTAAAAATGACAAACGATGTTATAAATATAGTTTCGTGCTTTGAAGACTATTTATATTCTATCTTGTCTTTGATCATCTCAGGATTCTTTGGCATGCCTGCATTTATGAATGAGTTTACACCTGCGATTGATTTAGTGTCTGTTTTATACGCGGCTTTTGATATAAACATACGTTCTAACTGGGGGTGACCTTGGAAAGGGAAGTGATCTTTCGGAATAAGGTGTTTGGGGTTAAACGGACCGGGCCGAAAAAAAGCAGATCTAATGGGGGTGAACAAGGCCGGATACATACCGTCAGTTTCCGTTTTTGGCAATTCACCAAAAATGGAACTTATTTACGTATTTTGATATTGAAAAACTAGACAAGGAGACATAGAAATGAAAGAGGCAATCGGCAGTATATTACGTAAACATGTATAATAATAATAATAATAATAATAATAATAATAATAATAATAATAATAATAATAATAATAACAACGATTTGATGTTATAAATATAATTAACAGTTTATACATTAACAATAATTACAAGATCATATTCCCATTCAGTAAACTTCTCAGTCAAAAAAGCAATGGATGATTTCTAAATAATGCACAGATTGTTTTATTTCAGATTCTATTGGCAGCCAAGATAGTATTTATGCTGTTTATTCATTTTAAGTTTAAAAAATAGAAGAACTTATAAGTGACGTTTTGGAGTGAAAACAGATACATTTAACTTTTAGAAAACGAAGGGATTATCTAAGCATTAACCAATGCTTTATTGAAGAAAATGTATACCATTAATGAAATTAAGACGAGTAACTCGATCGAGATGGGGCTCAAAGACACTGAAGGCTTATACTTAAGACTTACAATAGTACGTGTCTTCTCGATGTATGCATGCGCGATTGTGGGTTAGTTCCAGCAAAACTGGAATGCGAGAGGCAATTTCAACCAAATTTTGTAAGAATAACTTAGATCGGCTGAGTAAAAAAAAGTCGCGTTTCAAAATGTTTCCCCCAGAATTTATTCTTGTGTATTCGGATATTTGGGGCTAGCGGTATATCGATTAGACGGCGAGGCAGGACTAGGCGAGTGCGCCCGAATAGGATCGGAGGGAGCAATGTGGCGGCGAGCTGGAGCATGAGGCAGCATGGGAGAGGCGAAGCCATAGAGAAAAATTTATACCATATATATATATATATATGGTATATATATATATATATATATATATATATATATATATATATATATATATAGAGAGAGAGAGAGAGAGAGAGAGAGAGAGAGAGAGAGAAAGAGAGAGTGTGAAGAAACCTCTTTAGTCAATGGCGGAGCTAGAAAGGGAGGGAGAGAGATGGAGAGCGGAGCGGAACGAGGAGAGGGTGTGAGGCACAGGAAGGCGTTTTGAAAGGGGAAAAGAGTATTGGGGACATAGGATAAAGATAAAATAACTCCCAATTCACAGTAAGCAAAAAAATAATTTATTTTCCACTCTAATACATTATTGCTATAAATATCCAGTCCACGTCGATTTTGATCAAATACTTGATTGTTAGCAATTTTACAATAGAAGCTATTTTATATGAAATTTGAACTTTTGTTTCGATTTTTATTGTTTTTATTAATCAAGTATTGTATTGAAAAATAACAAGTAGTACCGTGAGTTTTTTTTCGAGATCTTGATACTCACACCTGATAATTGATTCGTACGCGAATTAAAATATGTCATATTCCAGGTTCTTTTCATATTCCTGCACATCCAAAAAACAATATGTAACTAGAATATTTTTATGAATTTAATAAAAAATCAGGAAAGTATCATAAATTATTTTAATTTAGGTTCTGAAAAAATATATTTCATGACGTGTATCCTCAATGTGAAGCAATTCATCCTTTATTCGCACCTTCCCTTCGAAGTTGAGGCCAGACAGCGATCTAGTTCGGCTCGGCAAAAATTCATCGTTGGGGTGGGGGTGGATTTAGTTCTTAAAATCACGGGAATTGGTAAACATCGAGGACCGACGTCTGTGATCGGATTTTTAAAGCTGGCTTGGAACTCATCCAGAAAAGTAGCTGAACCCAAATGTAGGTCACGACTTCTACATGGTCGACGCCTTAAGATGTATACTTACTGACTTGGAGGGAAAGGTTTTGATTACACCGATTTCAGATAATAATTGCGGAATAATTTTCTGTTGTATATGTATGTGTATAATGCCCGGGTTCTAAATAGGTGTTCGTTGACCTATATCGACGTCTGCGTTCCCCTAACTAGTTTTATTCCTTACAAGAGGTCCCAGCGACCCTGCGCCTGAAGATGGGTGCAATACATAAATATTAACAAAAATATTTATGTAGCAGGGGGAAACAGGGGGAAACTAGGGGGGGGGAAACAGGGGGGGGCAATACTTATGTAGCAGGGGGAAACGGGCGAACCCAAGGCGAGGGGCTAGCGGACACGGAACTCTCAAGATATAACAAAAATAGGAAATGCCATTTTAAATTCAGGAATGAATTTCTTAATAACCCGTACTTTTTCGGTAGTTTATTAATATATATTTACGGACTTACACTTGTAAGGACTTCTTTTCCCGGGTATCCTTCCCTTCGTCAGATTTCGGATCCGCTCCTGATTTCTCATGTCAAAACATGACATTAATAATCGTTTCAAATCAAACCTGTACAATTAATGAGGATAATTTATTATTCTGATTCTGATTATTCTGATTCTAGAGAAGAAAATATTCTTCTAATAATTATTCACAGGAAAAATTAAATATTGATTGATCGGTTGTTAGTGTTTCTGGGTGCGTCTACTAGTAGGGCTATTAGTCCCGTAAGTGAAGTGAATGTTTTTACGGGTCCTGGCCGTGGTCTTGGATGGCTGGATGGCGAGATCTGGCGCCAACCTACCGTCACCTAACGGGGGTTTCCGCAACCAGGTATCTACCACCAGCGGGGCACCGCCTCATCCCGGACAAGCTCTAAGCTCCCGACCGGTCTCGCGGCATAAGTGGTGGTGTAGTGCATATGAGTTTGTGTGTAAGGGAAGAGTATAGGACAAGGAAGAGTTAGGAAAGATCGCGCGCTCTCTGGGGCCCGTTTGTTAGGGTACTGTTCCGCCATTCGCCTGGCGTTGATCGGAAAACGTCAAAAAACTATCGATCAGAGCAGGCGACGGCTAGAAATCTCCTCCATACTGCAACCGAATTCGACCTACCTGAGAAGATAGTGTCGAAAATCCTGCCACAGTCCGAACTCGAACCCGATCACCCGGTCAGAGCAACTGCAGTGACATCAGTTGATACCCTGAGCCATCTCTCCAGCTAGGAAAAAATAATAAATCGGAAATATAAATAAAAGTTTCAGAGATCACAGTGTTCTTCAACAATATGATTCGTTGGGCGAAATCTTGTCGGGATTGGAATAGTGATTGCCACTGTTCATATCTTCATATTGCGCATCGCACCGTGGAGCAGGTAAAATGAAATTCGGGGGGGTGCGTAAACATTTGTCCTCCCGAGCGCAGTTGCAAACTGCGTAAACCGGAGCGAGGCGAAGGGGTTTGAACCTGTTCGACGTGGAGCTCCGGGAGTTGGGCGACACCCCCGACTCCCGTGCGGAAATGAAATCTGTAATTACTTTTCTCCTGGCCCGCTCGCTGGCGAGCCCCAAGGTCGTGCATGGAGCGGAAAAGCTTTCATTCTAATCGAATCGGTATCGATTCTCTGTTCTCCTAGTGTTGATTGGGCGTCGCTGTGACCTTGGTTAGACGCTGGGCAGAGGCTTGGTCGTCGCCGCGGGCAGGGGCTGAGGCATCACCGGGTCTCCCATTTCTGTGCTTTCCAGCATTCGCTCGATGGGATATTTTGTGCAGGGGATGTGAGCACAGGATCCATGTACCTCCTAAAATCGAGCAATTGTTTTGTAATTTTATTCAATTTATTCCAAACAATAACTGCATTGATCCCATCCCATCCAAATCTATAATTCCATTATGAATACACTTTTTTAAAACTTCAAAACTATGTATCTTTTTAATTTATGAATATGGCATTCGAGGTCTGCAATAGTGACACAACTAAAAAAATGAGGTGTTGAGATAAACGAGTTTGAATATATGCTTGAAATACATAATTCCTCTATTCACACTTCCGCTTTTTGTTTGTGAAATACCGTACAGTAAGATAAGCTGCTGTTGCTTATGGCAGGTAGACCAAATCTGCAATTCTGGAGAGTGTATTTATTCGAAATTTCTGTTTTGAGTTGTGCCATTATTGCAGCCCATGAGCGCTTCCAAGAAATACTTTTTGGATCCGCCGCTTTCGCGCCTACACTGTACTGCTTTCAGACGCCCGCACGTATTTGCTTTCTTGCGCATAATAGCTTCTACTTTTGCCATAACCGTCTCACGAGAAGAGGCACTATATTTGTAGTTTTTACTCTTCTTCCGTACCTTTTCTATTGATTATTTAAATTTCCAGTTGCCTTGCCAATTTACTTTTATTTTTTCATTTTATCTCCGTATTTTATGGTTTGTACTCCAATATCTTTCATGAATTCTTTTATTTACCATTTATTTATCTATCTTTAAACCTCGTCTCTATGTTCGTGTCACTTATATAAATATTTTTCTGACGTTCACCTTTCAAACTTTCAGTCTCATTGCAGTTTACCTTTGCTATTTACACATACAAAATTATATTTAAAGCATATAGAGTCAGTGAGTCACTTCGTGCCTTATATTAGCAATCAATAATTTATTTGCTATTCGTTCCTCAAGCATAAATACCAGAAGTTTTTTTGTTGTTGTAATTTTCCAATTTCGTCGCAGTCGGTACGTCAACGGTACTTTGGGTCTATTTTCAACACCCGAAGTTATTGAAGACTGGGGGGGTGTCATTAGATTTGCAATCAGCGAATCCACTGCAACTGTGCCAATCGGTCGGCGGCCTATGGTCTGGATGAAATGCCGTGTGAGACCGCAAGACTGCCCTAGATGCAGCACTGTTGTAATATGCATCCCAATTTACGAACTTCAGTTATTTGTCGTTTGCATCTGAAAAAATAATTCTTCGGCAATACTTACAAATATCAGTCAGGGCCTGTCAGAGCGATTTACTTTAACCATCACCTTCTGAAGATAACAGAAGAGAAATCGTGAAGAAAATGCTGTGCAGTCACAAAGCGTTTTTTTTTTTCAGAAAAATGGTATAAAAACATTTTTACCGTTCGAAATTATTCACCTGTATAATTATTTTCCATGTGTTGTGATACTTTGTTCTTCATTTTGTTCAAACGCCATCTCTCTGTACCTATTTTACTTGGTCCGAGTGTCTTTTACGATTCTTATCATTTATCATTTCGAATCTTCACATTTTCCCACATATTCACAATTTTGTCCCATTTACTATCTCGTCACTACAGCAGCATTCTGCCACTCTTCTCGACCTCTCTTTCTCTTTCATCGTCCTCCCGCCTTCTTTGCGCCGCGTGTTTTGAGCTCCGAATTTCGCTCCGGCTTTGCGCCCTTCTCACTGCTGCTTCCGGCAGGCCAAGATTAATCGCATTGATAAATTGACGGAAATGACGCGAGTCACAAGTCCGCCGCGAATCGCTATCAACAGCGCCCTTCCCTGCACTTCGTTTTGCCTTGGCCCTTGGCCTTATCGGAGATGACCCAGATAACAGGTATCGTCCACTGGAAAATGCCCACATGCCAATAAAATAGCTGGATATTGACGTTTAATAACGAAGCAGTAATGTGAGCGATATCCCGAAATCACAGCAAATGAATTATTTAGCTCTCAATCACGTAAAAAGGTTTGAGTGACCTATTTTCCACACCAGTTCAATAATATTTGGATGAGACTAAGTCAGTATCTGAATGTAGTGCATTCTGAAGGCCGGATGCCCTCATGGATCGTTTCTTCGAATCACCAGCAGTTGGATGCGGCAGCTGCACCAGAAACAACTGCCCACCGACTTTCCCTATATTTCCTTTCTTTCTGGATCCACTTTTACCCTTAAAACATAATGATGTAATACTCCATCAATTCTATGAAGATATAGTAAGGTCAAAGCTATAATTCGAATGTAAGCTATGGAGAGATTAAACTATAATCCCAATAAAAAGTTAACAAATTTTACTCGTTAATGACGTGGTCCTTATAATCACTTTCCTAATCATCAGATTTCGATGACGTACAGTGTTTATTACCATCATGAAAAGTAGTCAACACTTCTCATTCATACGATTCCTCACGGAACAAAGACGTTTAACTTTTAATTTTTCAAATTAAAAACTGTTCCTTTAATGCGCGCAAATTACGCTCGCGCGATAACATACGCTGTCAAAAACCCTGAAAATATAGCAAAAGTAGCTGGTGTGATTACTTTCACGTCACCAGTAACGAGTTAAAAACAAAGAAACTCATCTCTTAATTCCACCCCGAGAACTCCAAAGGCAGACAAAGCCCTGGAAAGCGCAGTCGCGTTGTGGCGTTGTCATCCGCAGGCACCACCTGCTTTCCGACGCAACACTCCGGAGCAGGAGCCCTGCCTCCGTCTGCCTTGATCGACGCAAGAGAAGAGATCGCCCTAATCCGGCGCTCGCAAGAATAACGCGCGGAGGCGAGGCGCGACAGCGGACGGCGCGGGGTGGAGCGGGGTGAGATGGAGTGCTGCGGGAGAGGTGGAAGCGAGGCGAGGGTGGAGCGGGTCAAGCCGGTGTGAGCGGAGCAGGGCAAGCCGGAGCTGAGCAGGATGGGGCGGGGCGGAGCCGGAAGAAAAAAGACGCGGGGTGGGGGTTGGAGCGGGGTTAAATATACGACGGGGCGGAATATAAGGCAAACGGAACAGTGTGTGACCAAGCGGAGCGGGGCGGAGCGGGGCGGAGCGGGGCGGAGCGGGGCGGAGCGGGGCGGAGCGGGGCGGAGCGGGGCGGAGCGGGGCGGAGCGGGGCGGAGCGGGGCGAGGCGGAGCGGGGCGGAGCGGAGCGGGGCGGGTGGGGCGGAGAGGGGCGGAGCGGGGCGGAGCGGGGCGGGGCGGGGCGGAGCGGGGCGGGGCGGGGCGGAGCGGAGTTGGTGGAGCGGGGCGGAGCGGGGCGGAGCGGGTGGAGCGGGGCGGAGCGGGGCGGAGCGGGTGGAGCGGGGCGGAGCGGGGCGGAGCGGGGGCGGAGGGGCGGAGCGGGGCGGAGCGGGGCGGAGAGCGGGGCGGAGCGGGGCGGAGCGGGGCGGAGCGGGGCGGAGCGGGGCGGAGCGGGGCGGAGCGGGGCGGAGCGGGGCGGAGCGGGGCGGAGCGGGGCGGAGCGATATTGGTAGGCGGAGTGGGCGAGGATTCGTGGTTCGGGGAGGATAACGTAGCAGGAAGATGAGCGAGGCAGAACGGGACGGGGGCGGGACGTGGCGGAGAGAAGCTGAGAGGGCGTGGTCGCGGTGGAGCGGGGAGGGGGTGGGTGAAGTAGGCCTGGGGCAAGCCGCAAACAAGAGCAAAAAGGAGGCCGCACGCTGCGCGTAAGTGAGCAACCAATACGTCCAGAAGCAACCGCAAGCGCCGGAAGGAGGAGAGCCGGCTTATCCTGCTTAACGCGCCCTCCAGTTGTTCCCTCGGCCCACGCGCGCTCCGCTCCGCCACCCGCTCGGGCTGCGCCGCTCCGCTGCTGCATTGGACTTGCCGCTACGCCGTTACTGCCACCGCTACCACGCAACAGCTCTAACACTATCCCGCATGCCCCCGCCACTACAGCATCTGCGGCTTCGTTGGTGTACAGCGGCTTCGGTGGTTTAACGATTAGTCTACAGCATTTACACCCAAGATTTCGGATTCAAATCCCATGGAAGTGGAACCTATTTTTGTACGCCTTCTTTGGGAGGGGAAGTAAAGGTGGCTGTCCCATATTGTAGATTTCCGGCATGTAAAGTATCCTGAAGCCGGAAGGAAGCCTCTGTCCAAAATGCTAATCGCCTATTATCGCCTGAATGATAACTTTTATCGTTTTTGTATGCTGGAAAGAGCGTAGTGAAATCTCCATTATTACGCGAGAGATCAGACCTGGTAGCCGGAGTCTGGAAAACTAGGGCGTCTTTGAAATGAATTGAATTGAACAACTGCAGTGCTAATCCGTTTTTTCTACCAACGCTACAGCAGTGAGAATCCTCTGCCGCAACCCAACTGCAAATACCATGATGAGTTCTCATCCATAGCACGTTGACCCTATTTTTTCACTGCTGCCATCCACATCTACCGGCACTTCTGCTCCCGCAGTGCTAATCCGTTGCCGCTACGACTGTTGCATCTACCCCGCTACCTATCACGCTATTGCAGCGGTAATCCCCTGCCGCAAGCCGCCGCCACGGATCCTCTGCGACGTCCCCCCTGCTCGTTTCCGGTCAGTGCCTATGATCGGGAGGTCCTGGATTTCGAGTTCCGACGGTGGCAGGATTTTCGGCACTAGTCGGGCAGCTAGATCGAATTCTGTCGCTGTCCGGAGCAGTACCTTACAAACGGGCAACGGACCAGGCGCGATCCTTCCTTCTCATTCTTTGTCCTATCCTCCCTCTTACTTACACACACACACACACACATGTCGGGATACCGGTAGAGAGCTTAGAGCTTGTCTCGACGGCAGTGGTGCCCCGCTGGTAAGATATTCCTGGTTGGGTAAAATCCCGCTAGCCCATGATAGGTCGGCGCCGGAGCTCGCCATCCAGCAGGACAATATCACTGCCAGCTCCCGATCAAAATGCACTACACTTACGGGTCTAATGACCTTAGTCATTGACGCGACCAGAATCACTTGTAATCAATCGATCAATACTTTCCTTTTCCCTTCCCCCCTACCACAATACAGTGGTGCAAAAGTGCTGACGCAAGCTGATGTCAGTACCCCACTCCGCCACTCCTTCCACGCTACTGCAGTGCTACAGCGGTGTCGCAATCCTCTACCATTACTGCCGCCATCTATTGTACCATACCATTGTAGCGCTAAAGATCTGTCGCAAGTCACTACCATTACTGCCACCACTCCTATCCCGCTATTGCAGCGATAAAGCGCTAGCGAAACCGGTTGTTATTACCTCGCTGGTGCCCCTTCCATGCTTCTGCAATGCTGAAGCATGTCGCATCGCGCAGCCATTACACTGTAACGCCATCCCCACCACCCTACTGCAGCGCTAAAGCGCTGTCACAACCCGCTGCCACTGCTCTGCTGCCAGTTCTGCTTCCACAATCAAATGTTTTCCTTTCTCCTTTGCGATCTCGTCGGATGCGATGGTTTCCGTTCCCATCCGCTTGTGTTCCCTGCCCCAACTGCCTTATTACTTCCCCTTCCATCCCTTTCAACCCGCTCGACGACCTTTTGAAGCGTTTACCTTTTTTCGCTGCCTTTTGCCGCTGTTGCAGCCCCTCCCCCAGCATTCCCTCCACAGCCTCCCCGCTTATCGGCCGCTTCTTTCCGCACTCGCCTCGTGCCCTCGCCATCACTGCGCTCCCCTTATACACACATCCACGCTACGGCTTTCGTCGCCTGGCGCCTTCCACTTTTCGCAACTCCCTTAGGTAGCTTTACCGCGCTCTCTGGCATAATTTGCCACCCTTCGGTTTCCTCCGCAGACTTCCTGAATTGGCTGCTTTCCGCCGACCTTCCTGTCTTCCGTCACCCGTCGTGACCCACCGTCGCTGTCGACGCCCTCCACGTTTCGGCGCCCTCTGTGACCCTCATCGCCCTCCGTGTCACTTGTCACCCTCCATCGTCGTCCATCGCCCACCGTCGCCCTTTGTGACCTTTAGTCATTTTCTGTCTGCCTTTATTGCTCTGTTATAATAATTATAAACGTTAGAAACAATACGAGAAAGTATTGATGGTACAGCATCCCTTGCCCTCTGTTTCGCTCTGCGGAATACTCAGTGAAACCATACGAGAAAAACTTAACAGCTTCCCTCTATAACGAAAATAATTTTTTACTGTTCGAAAAGGGTCCATTCTCTTTCTTTCATTTTTGTCCGAAATTTTATTATTTCCAATTATTATTTTCTCTATTTTTAATATCAAACCACCTTCCTCCGCCTACTATCTCCCGTCGACCCTAACGCTAGTTATCAATGCACAAGAAAACTGACTCAAAAATTGTCATTTTGCAGTACATAGATGTTATCCTGAGCGATGCCGTTTATTTCGCGGCAATCTAGACAAAGCTTTTTATTCTAAATATGTTTCTTCTCTTAACTCAAAGATGATCATTTTTCAGACGTCGCTTATCTTTTGCACCGATGACGTGTAGTCTCGATCCCAAGGTCGACCTTTTCCCCGTGTCAAATCCCGCATAGTTATTCACGTGTCAGGTCCGATCCCGGTCGTTATCTTCGAACGCGTTGTTGCCGGCTCGTCGTGTTAGAGCGTGCATTCGGTAGACGCAACATAAAAATTGGTTTCTCAATAAAGACGGGACAAATTTGTCTCATCATAAGATTTATTAAAGAAGCCACTCAGTTTATAAGGCAAAACAAAGGACGATCATCTAAACATCGGAAATAGGGAAACAATGAAATATAATTTTTTTTACGTTTATTTCTTTACAATAGTTTCTGAATCAACATTTTTATGTATATAGTTTCCTTCTCAGATGGACAATTAAACAAATAACTCAACAAAACAGTAAACGTAGCTACGAATAATTGTTGTAGAAAAATTATATAAGAAAACTACTTCCATATTAATTTGTTTCGAAAACCCTTATGAACTGCTGTCTTTTGTGATTATAACTCTCACTGTTGTATTTACGGTTTTCATTTCTGAAAAAGCCAACCAGGTACACAGTTTCATTTACGCCAGGTGCGTGAAACCACGCACGCACGCACGCACGCATGCACGCACGTGCTATTTGCCCGCCTAGAGAGCGCGGCGCTCCTACGGGCACCAGCAACTTCCCCTGTCTCCTTACCCGCTTCCCCTCCAAATGAAGAACATGGGTGTACATACACAAGCTGAAGCGGTCAATAATGAATTTATACGAAAATACGTTTGCCAGATCTTTTCTATTAAATAACCGAGATCTGTATTATGTTTATATTCTTCACTACTTATAACTATTTGATGATTATTTTCTTACCAAATTCTCCATGATATAAATATCTTTGCTAAGTGACAGGAATATGTTAGAATGCCGAACAATTTCCTTGTTTACATTTTGTGTTATTAAATGTGTTGTGTTATTAAATCATTTTGATGTGTATTATATTTAGCAATAATGTGAAATAAATTAACAAGTTTCAATAATTTAAAAATTCTCACTTATGGACAGAAACCGCATTTAACTGACAAGTATACTTGTCTGTTAAAAATATTTAATCTGTCAATAATATTTAATTTGACTCTCAATTGGTCAGTTCAAATATTACTGATGAATTTAATTTTCATGGATAACTTCTTTGCGTACGTAGAAGGAATGGATTTTTAATAGATCTAAATTTTGGGCAACAACTGTCAACTGACTTCTCCAAAAGACTGACACGGGCTATGCCCAGGGACGTACCGCCATTCCGGAGCATTTGTACAACTCTTACTTTTAAATCTGGCGCCAATTTCTCTGGGCGCAGTGCCCGTGAACTCTAGTAAGCTTGTTACCTTGCCCACGACCTTGACATGCGTGATATGCACTATTTTATGAAGTATCAATTCAAGATTAAAAGTATATTTATATGATAATGCCAATGCAATTATTCTAAATATTCAAGTTCAAGAAATAATGTTTAGGCTGCCGCCAGACAGTACCTAAGACGTGCAATAAATCACACTTTTACTTTACAATCATCCAATTCGTAGGTATATTAAGAAGAAATTTGCGGGACTTTCAAACCCGTTTAGCGGGCAGTGTACTAGAATTGCACTTAAGATATTTTTACTTCTTGGTGAAAATTTGTTTAGCTTTCACAGAAACAGACTAAACAAGATGAAGCAACGATTTATTTCGACAGTAAACTGCTACTGTTGAGCGAAGCAAAACAGGAAAACAGCCGAAAAATGTGAAGGTACGTCAGAAGCGAGCCACTCGTAGACACTCTGCCATCTGACAAAGGAGAAATGAAACCAGCCAAGTATGGCCGCCCTACTCTTAAACATTTTTACTCCATAACCATTGACCATCGCCAATGATCCCCATCTCGATCGGGTTTTTGTCTAGTTTCCCTGATCCATTGAGCAAATGCTGAGATGGCCCCTTGATTTGCTTCTGGATGTAAATGTAGCTTCATTATGCGCACGTTTTGTTGAACTTTGCTTTTGCTTGTAGTGGTAGTAGAGCTTAGGGTGAGTTTCTATTTTGTTAACAATACTGAAAAATCAAATCTGTTCGTTCCTTTACCGTTAAAAATTAGTTTTCTATAATTCGGAAACGAAAATATCTAGTTTTTGAAATGTTAATCTTTTGCTTTTTTAATTTATTATTATTATTATTATTACTATTTTTTATCTTTCAACTATTAATAGTTAAATTGTTGGGAAGGGATTCTGAAACTCAAGAAAGCGTGCGCAGATGATTTTCTCCCCCATACATCACATACAGTTTTTGACTAAATAAATAAATAAATAAATAAATTCAGATGACACTATTGGAAACTACAAGTTTTGGGACATGGCAACTGGAGAGCGCCTGTGACAGGGTGATCGCGGGTTCGACCTTGTGCGGGTCACAAAATTTCCTTGAAGCCAAAGACTAGTGGATTTGTGGGGTCCCTACGGCGATCCATTTTTTAAAAATTAATTTCTTCTCGTTCGACAGGGTTTGTCCTTCGAGGAGGTTAATTATACAACGAATGTTCTTGGATGTCCGGGAGACGCCGCGTCCAAGGCACAGGTGCCGACGTCTTGGCCGCCATTCTGAGTCCTTCCTCAGGGCTAATTGCCCTGAGGGAGACTCCGGCCGCGGAAGCCCACGCTTTGAATTATACAGTGCATGGGTTTTAGTTTTGGGGAAGGGCCATTCATAAGCAGCGGTTTTCATTACTCGGAAGAACGTAAATATTGTGCCAAATTAAATGAAGCGAGGCTGAATACTCAGTTTGTAGATCGGTTGATAGTTTTGGGAGATTACGGCGGTGTGAATCGGTCTTTGGGATACCTGGATTTGATACGTGGCCAATGGGCATGCAGCACTGCGACCTAGAACGAAGATTAAGAGCATAGGGAAGAGTGAAGGTTTTCATAAAAATTTTGAGATATTCCTGCTATGTGGTCGCTTAATGAAGGCACTTTTAATTCTCTGCCAATATGGATGTTTGAAATGAACCGGGGGCATTGAAATATCTTTTTCAAAATATATTTCGAATGGCTGTTAATTTTTGGAGATTGCTAGGGGCAGCACATCCCCAAAACTGGACATGTGTAAGTCATTGTTGATAGAATTAAGGATTTGAGTAATAAGAGGCGGCACTCAATTTTCAATAAAGAAAGCACATTAATTAGAGGAAACAGTTTTTTAATTTTTGCAGACATTTTGTTGGCTACTGCATTAATGTCGGGTTTTCAATTTGATCTTTTGACTAGCAACACTCCAAAGTATTTTATCGGTGATGAGGTCCACGGTATATATGTATTGTGAATGTTTAATTCGGCAGTAATTTTGGGACGTCTTAACGTGGGGGTTCAGTTAGCATACTCGTTTAGTGTGTTTTGAATGTAGTCCTTGGCTACGGCAATGTCGCTTTGCTTTATAAAGAGGGCTATATCATCTGCGTACAACGCTATCTTGAATTCACTTGAGGAAATTTTTGATTTCCATTTTAAATTGTACGTTTATCACGGAGTGAAGTTTGAAGGTAGTTTCAAGGTATTCCGCCATTACTGATGACTTAGCCTCGTCTGAGTATACTCGGTTCGTTCCTATTTTCAGGGGTCGGATGTTTGCTTTTTCTTCGGTCAGGCGCTTGTCCGGTGATCAGAGTTGACTCGATAGTGGATGAATTTCGGCTATATAATTATTGAAACATGAAAAACATAATTTATCAAATTGGGTTTTAACTAGCCTTGTTTACTTATTTACTTTCGTTTTGATAACTGGCCTTCGAGTAATTTGCCAATTGTGTCTCATATTATTTTTTTGATTTAGTTAAATTTCGAATGTTACTAAGATCGGATTAGCGTTTCGCGAACGACGAGGTCCATTGTATGGTGGCATTAATAGCTGCTTGGGAGTATGCTTGGGAGGCTGCTTGGATTTATCAAGTTCATCGTCGATGTCGCGCGTATTACTGATGCATTATGGATATAAGTACGTAATAAGATAACAGTAGATAAGCATACTTATTCCAATTTACGATGAAATGATCGAAATAGATTCTAGTGACTTGTGCAAATAAAAGTAAGTATCGGGTAATGGTCAGAGTGGAGTTCAAATAAAACTTTTTGATGAATGGTAAAATTAACATTTTTTGGAGTGCTATATCTAAGATATCCGAAATGACGTTTGGATTGAATGCATATCTTGTGGGTTCATTTGAAAGTAGTATGCTGATGTTATTTGCGGTTGAAAAATCTGAGAGCTTCTGTTCTTGCCACGATGTCGAGTTACAACCCCTTGCTGTATTTTTACTATTGGTAATAATATCGGGTTGTTATCAGTGAATATACGTCTGTACGAGTGTTACAAAAAGGTTCTGTTAGGATGTTTATATCTTGCAAAAATAGCTGAAGTTTTACCATTAATTTCAATTTGTTTCTTGAAAGGTATATGGAAACTTTCACCTGGAATTAAATGAGTTTCCGTGATGCAGGCAATATGAATGCTGTGAAGTTTCAGGAAATATCGTAAACTATTTTCTTGTTTTTTAGACCGTGGGTGCTCCAGTTTTATTTACCTCCACTTGCCATTATTTATTATTGATGTAACTATTGTTTCTACCGTACTTTGGATTTGTGCAACGATTACTGATACAACTGGGGAAACAATTGTTGTTGTAATATTTAACCAGTTAGAAGGTTATGCAGTAAATATTATTTGCCTAGTTACACTTTGCTGCCGTGAAACGAAGGATGCGAAATGTTTACTGAATTGTGATGGCGGTTTTGGAGAGATAGTAGATCGTAATGTATAATTGTTATTTGATTTAATGTCAATTGCTTTTTTCGAAGTTTTAATAAATGACTATATATTCTTTATAATAGCTGCAATCTATAATTTGCTGCATGATACTCATGGCACATTATGGCGAGGCGTCTTTAGTCTTTTTGACATGCAAATTATTTTCCACGTATTTTACGCACCAGGCATAATAGCCATAGATTGCTTGTAAATCTCTCCCTTTTTTTACACAATATTACTTTGGAATTTAACCTTTGTTGCACTTCGATTTCACTACGCATAAACCTTTTTTAAGAATATATCTTTCTAGCTTCATTATTGTTTTCTAAATCTACTCCACACACATGATTGGGTTTTATCTCATTATAAAGCCTAGAAACGTTTAACACTGGTAAATTAAAATAAAACAGTTCATCTTCAATGTAGTTTTCTGTGTACCTTGTAGGTATGTACTACATTAAGTCTGATATTAACTTATTATAATCATCGACTTCGTTAACATTAATGGGAGGAATTTTCCCTTGCATTGGTTCTATTTCGCTGTGTTCTATGGGATAACTTTCAGTATTTTCTTACAATTTATATCTACGAGACTGGAATATTATAACTAGTTTCACTACGCTCTTCATGGAAGACTAAGTCTTCCTGTCCGATCTGCTATCGGCGTTTAGGTCACTTACTTTTGGATTTTGCGAGGCAGTAGAACCGGGAGTACATAGGCCACTTTGTTGGTTTCCTTATGCAGTCACTGTTGCTCCTGGTAGAAATATCAGAGGAGGCTGGTCATGAGGTTGTAGAGGCACTGCCATTAGCTGCAGTGTCTGCGGCTGGTTTTGTCTTTGTTGAGCGAGTTGCAGTTGAGTTTGCAACTGATGAAGTTGCAGTTGATAAGCTGCTGGTGTTGGAGTTGCTGTTGTAGATGAGCTTGCATGTTACTACCTGGCTGGGTGTGCGCACGACCAATTTCACTGTCTACTTTGTTTAAAGCGTCCGTGGCACTTCTAATAAATTGTCCTGTTAAGGAGCCTGAGTTTACGGAACAACTCAGCACTTAACATTTACATAATAACTCGGCACTTAACTAATGCAAGAAAGTCATCAAAACAGTCTTTTAAATAAACCTAGCCCGATACGAGAACCGTATCCGACGATCATCACCTAAAGGCTTATCTTGATTTGCCGCTACTGAGGCGAAGGTAAGCGCAGCCGCGCAGCAGGACGTGCGTTCGCTACCACTGCTAGGCCGAGACTGACCAAGTTTTTCGGTTGTTTGCTGTGATTAGTACTTTTTGAGGTCTTCCTGATAAATTCGAGGCAAATGCCAGTCAAGTCACCTGTATAACGAACCACTGTCCGCCCGGGATCCTTCTTTCCTATTTTGTACTTTCTAAATAATTCAAATGAAACCCATTAAAAAATTCTTTCATTATAATTTTATATTTTTTTGTTAAGATGTAAAATAATTTTGTTTGTTGTTTTTATTAGATGTCACAAGTATGCCAATGCACAAGCCAACAACACATGCAAACAATACTGTTCACCGAAAAAAACACCGTAACAAATAGTGATTCGGTGTATTTCACTTAATAATAGTAACCTCTACAAATATATTTTCCGTAACCAGTTCTGTTGGTTTAATAGTGTTTTTGTTTTGAGACTTGGTGGTGTTTTATGGAACAAATCTGAAAGTAGCTGCACTGTATTCAATAAAGTTAGTCCGCATCGCCCATTAAAATAATTGGAAACAAATTGAAAAGATTACTAATACGACCAGTTATCATCTTCTTTAAAAAGAGAAGAAACGCTTTTTCTACGTTTGAAATTTGAATGTGTAATGGTTGATTCTTCATTATCAATGGATGAAATTTAGCGCGTCAAAGTATACTGAAAATGAAAACACCGCCTACAGTTAATGTAATTGCCTAATTTTTAATCAAACAAAAGTGTACAAAAATCATTTCTATGGATACCTTTTGATGTAACTATGTGTGATGATGAATGATCCACGGGACTGTATTGTTTAAAATTTCTTCTTCTTCTTCTTCTTCTTCTTCTTATTATTATTATTATTATTACTACCATTATCATTATTAATATTATTATTATTTACATCATGAACTTTCACAGCACAAATGAAATATTTCAATCGAAAATATCTATTGTAGGTGGTAAGCCATCATTGTTGCAAAGCAAAGTTGAGAATCAGAACTCGGTTCTTGTTTATTAACATTTCGAATGAAATATATTACGGCCAAGACGACGCAAAAAAACTAGAAAGAAGGAAACGGTGACAAAAATGTAAACAGAAGACGAATATAAAAAGGAGAAGAAGCAGCAGAAGACAAAAAAGGCGCTAATGTGAAGAAGATATCAGTGAAAAGAACGAAGGAAAAAAGTAGGATACGAAGAAAATTGATTGATTAGCGACTCCGGGCGCGTCAAGTGCTAATGTCTTCAGTCACATAAGCATAGTGCATGTTTTCCCCTCGGAAAGTGATCTTCCTCCGCTGGATGGAGAGATCCGGCACCGATATACCTACCAGCTAGTGGGATTTTAACCAACGAGGTATCTTTCACCAGCAGGGCACTGCTCCAACACTAAGCTTCCGATCGGTCTCTCTGCATATGTGGTAGTGTAGTGCATGTTAGTGTGTGTGAAAGTAAGGCGTGAGTCTAGGACAAGAAAGGGGAAGGAAATATCGCGTGTAATCCGTGGCCCGTTTCTCAAGACACTGCTCCGGCATTCGCGTAGTGTTTATGGGAGAAACCATGGAAAACTACGAATCAGAGCAGCAGCACGCTAGAATTCTCCTCCAGACCGCGAATGAATTGATCAGCTATCTAGCTAGTGTCGAAAACCCTACCACCTCGTCGGGACTCGACCGGTCGGGAGCTTAGAGCTTGTCCCGGCTGGGGCGGTGCCCCGCTGGTGGGAGAGTCCTGGTTAGGGGGAAATCCCACTAGCCGACGGTAGGTCGGCGCCGGATATCGCCATCCAGTGGGGGAAGATTAACGCCATCTCCCGAGAAAAACATGCATTACACTTACGGGAATGATGACCAAAGAAGTTGACGCGCCCGGAAACACGAAAAAACCAATCAATCGTCGGGACTCGAACCTAGGATCTCACAGCCAGAGGCACTGCAATGAAATCAATTGATGACCTGAGCCTCCTCTCCCGGTCGAAGAAGAGGAGGAGGAGGAGGAGGCTGAGTGGGAAGAGTAGGAGGAGCGAGGCGTCCGCCACGCGACGTGGCGCCCGCGTAGCCAGGTGAGGGCGGGCAGGGCTCGCGTTGGCCGCCTACCCACGAGTGGAATCGCCCGTAGTTCGTTTACCTTGCGGCGGCGGCGATGGCGGCGGCGGCAATGGCGGCGGCGGCGGCGGCGGCGGCAGACGCGTCCAAGAGCCGCCGCCTCCGCCTCCGCCTCCGCCGCCCGCAGCGCTGGTTTTTTTCCGGCGCAGAAGGCGGCTAATTCTCTGTTAAACTCCCGAACGTATGATAGCTCACTCAAAACAGAGCGCTGCAAATAGAGTGCAGCTATGTCCACGGGCCGCAGACAAAAATAGGTTAATGAGCGGGGGCCCCGCGGGGGCGCGGCGGAGGGGGGCCGCAGGGGCAACGGCGGGCGGGCGCGGGGAGGGGGTGGGGCGGGGAAACGAGGGGCCGAGTGATGGAACAAGGGGGGAAGCGAAAGCAGGAGAGCGGGGGAGGACGAGAGTACGAGGAATGTAGGGGCGGAATAATGAGCTTCTACGGTCTCTAACGGGATGTTGACAACTGGATGGTATGTATTGATACTTAGATTTCCTGGTCAATTATAAAATGAAGACAGAAATTTGCTTCAGAGTCCTAATTGCTTTTTACTGAAGAAACTTACCGATTAAATCTTTACCGATTCTTACACACGCAGTAATGTCATTATCTGGTAGTCAATATTTCTAATTATATGAATATATCATTGCGCCTTGAATACGAAGTTATTACTTTCTGTATAAAAACTGATTTTTTGCTTAACGCTTCAAATGATTCATTAAACACTGAAGCTGTGAAAAGAGTAAACAATGTAACAAAATGTTGGACGAAAAACATGCCAACTTGGGAATATTAAAGAAAGACAATGAAAAACAAAAATTACTAAGTGTCTTAGAGAGAAAGAAAAATAAAACAAGTTCTAAGTTGCATTTATAAAAAATTCTAGTTTATATTAAAAATGTATTTCTTAAAACTCCTTCATTTGTATAGATTTGTTACATACTATCATTCAACAAATGCCACAAAAATGCATCAAGGTACGAAACATCGGAAAATCTCTCAGATGGAGACTGCGACGTATTGTGCATATTCTTATGTCTTTTCTTGAATTTTTGGAATTTTACGAAACAGCCCTAAAAAGTATTTTTGAGTTAAAATGTATCGCTGCTATGTACTACATTTTCAATTTTTAAAAAACTTACGTGTTTCGTTTTCCTATGATGGGACAGAGCAATAATTAATAATCATCATTAAAAGGGAAATGGGATGTTTTTGCCTTTCTCCCCCCTCCCCCCTCTCTCTCTATTTATAATTAGGTATAAATGAAAAGAGATACTGACGACATAAATTTAGTAAGTTAGTAGTGGCAGCTAGGGCGAAAGGCGAAGCTATTTGGAATTGACTGACGTAAATGATTCCATGGAATACGTAGTGCTTTGCATGACACGTTCCAAAAGCCGTAACATCCGCAACAGGCCGTACCATATTGCTCTCGACCTTTGCGTCCCTTCCGTGGTGAGAAATAATTTTACTCCTGTAGTGTAAAATCCTTGTCGCCGCTGCTGACTGTAGTGTGTATGTCAGCTTGGAGAATACAAGATAGCGCATTGTAAATCTTGAGAAGATAAAATGTCGAAAACATTACAAGAAAGCAGAAATATTCGACGAAACAAAAGATCGCTGATTGAGAGAAGAAATGAGAACACGTGAAGTGTAAAGGTTCACTCATAGGAGAATAACGATTGAAAAAAAATGTTAAATTTAGCTAATGTTAAAAGATAAACAATATTGTATTTAGAGATGCGGTATCGAGATAAGAGAAAGTTTCGAGTGCAGTGGTAATTCATTTTTATATTTACCTGTGTCTTTATTAAATAGATCAGCAGCATTTTATGATTCAGTGTCCATCAACATAATAGCAACATTATAGTCCAACGACATGGCAGTTGATGCGCCCGGATACAAAATAATTTTTAGCTGATATACGACGCCTTTGCGCAAAATTTTTACCACTCGTCGCCGTAACTCGCCACAGGATCTTCGTTACCAACAACGTGGTAATATGATGATTGAACTGTTTTCTATCTCATGGTTGCTAGTTCTGCGAATGGAAAGTGATGTAACTTATGACTGAAATGTTTCTTTAAGTTTTAAGTAAGTGTTGATCCATGTCTTTTGCTTAATTTTCTGATATATAATCACATTACAGCTAATGATATTCTCCATATTAAATATTTTGACATTTTGGATTTGTTAGATGATATAATTGAATACATGATCAAAGGTATTATTCTTGTTTTTAGACACCCCAAGAATGTCAGCCACGGCCTTAGTGGCAATTTCAATTCTTCATCGACTTTCCTTTCCTTTTTACTTTCTCGCCTTACGAACACGTCGTAAGAAGAGAAAGCTATGTAATCTTGCGCCAGAAAACGGCGAATTATTTCTATATTCCTTAATCATTTTACTCTATTTATGTCTTTTTATATACATTGTCCTTTTCATTCCATAGATATTATTGTGGATTTTCTCTTTGTTTCAGGTGAGACATTTGCCTTTTCATAAGTGTGCAAGACGTTGGTATCTTGACTAACAGTGAGTAAATTTACTTTTATTATTTATTTACGAAATGAAAAAAAAATATTTTGTTGCCATCATAAGACAACTTTCTAAATTTCTATGTCATTGAAATGACGCTGATTATCAGTAAGAATCTGTGAAACACGACTAACATTGCCCTTCGTAAAACCTAGACAACCTGGAAATGCAGAACGGACGATCCCCTGTGCAAAAAATTGTAAAGCGCTTCACTCATGAAATTCCATTCCAACATTTTCATTTAGGTAATTTCCAAGAAGCTCAACGAATGTACTGTGTTCGGCGCTATACTAATTGACGAATTTCTCATGAATTTCAGAGACACACTGCATGTGCCATAGAATTGGAAATGTCACCTTTACGTTACCTTATTCTCAATGTTTCCATTTCTATGTAGTCCTAAAATGATATCAATAATCACACTTCCTTCTGTGCATTAGCAAAATACTATTTTGACCTTAACCACACCATTGACTTCCCATGATCCAATGGAAAAATATTGTGACGGCCCCTTGTTCTGCTTCTGGACTGTAAACACATTTTTGAGCGATTTTTTTCGCTAGTTGCGGAATGAGAATGGCCGATGGTGTGTGTGTTTTTCGGCGTCAATACTATAAATTAAGTTCTGTTGTGCATTTGTAAATGCGGATACATTTGCTATTACTCGAAAGCGAATATTCTAGTTTTCAAATGGCGTGGAGTAGCGATATTAGGTCTCAAATGAACGTGCGTAGATTGTACTTCTCCCCCATATGACACGTCCAGTTATTACTGTATTTTGACAATAAGTAAAAAAAGAACGTATCGTGAAAAGAACGATAGGGATTCTAATGTCAAGAAAAGTTTGGCAGATTAAACTTCTCCCCATACACCACATAATTTTACGTCTTTTTACAATTAATAAATAAATCAGCAGAAGCCCTACATTTCTTTCACATTAAAATAATAAAAGGTCTATGATCATTTAACACTAAATAAGTAAAAGAGTTGTACTTCAAACGCTTCCGATCTTCAATGACTGTTGCAAAATCCCCACTGGAAGAGAAATAACATGAATATACTGGTGTTAATTCAAGCATTTGTTCTGTGGTGCTATAGAACAAACTATACATTGGTCTACATCCGTGTACTAATGGTACGACAGAACTCTTTCTAAATAGTGGGGGAGGGTTACATATGGCAATAGTTAATTATTAATTGATTAGTTCATTATTACTTTTATTTACTTGCACATGGCAATAGGTCATCAGTCCTTCCCCCGACTCTAAAAATGAAAGAAACTGTAGAATGAGGATAAAGCGCGATCCACGGCCCGAATTCATAGGTACTACTCTGACCTACATTTGTTTGGAGCAAACCAGGGAAAAGATTGTTCAGAGCAGCGGTCTCTAGAATTTTCATTCCTGCTACAGTCGGGACTCAAACCTAGGGCCCGTCGGTCTACGACACTGTGGATATGTGGAGTATTTTTACATTCAACCGTTTGAAAGTTAAATCACAGCAAGTGAAATTATGGAGACGACATTGCCCGGTTCTACCTCACTCGTATGCATGCCTCGAAAGAGGACTGGCGCAACCTGAATCGTTTGCATGGGAGTGCCAAACTCTCATCAGACGTGCGCCACCTGCGGCAATGGGGGGACGAAAGCGATGCCGGGTGTCTGGAGCGGTTGGAGAGGGGCAGGAGAGACAAGAACCAGGAGAGGAAAGAAGAAATGCGATGATGGGCGTGGCAGAGAGAGGGTTCAAGACGGACCGGAGCGGAGCGAGGGGAATAAAACGGGGCGTAAAAGAGCGGGGACGTGCAGAGCGTGGCGGGACTAAGCGTGGAGGGGGGCAGGGTCAGGCGGGACGGACTGTGCCAGGGCACGGCGGGTCACGGTCGGAAGGGGGGGGGAGAAGCGGGAAGCGGTGAGTGGGAGGATGATGGGGTGAAGGGCGAGCGGGTGTGAAGCAGGGGTGGAGTGGGGGCGGGTCGGGGCGCATTGAATCGTCATGTGGACGGAGGTGAGCGGGGAAGGGATGGGACGAGGGCTGGACGGGGCGGGACGGGGCAGACCTGGGGCGGGACGCGGTTGGGGCGGGGATGGGGAAAGAGCCGTGGGGCGGGGCGAGGGTGGGGCGAGGGCGGGTGAGGACCCGTGGCGGGGTGAGAGCCGGTGGCGGGGAGAGGGCCAGGGGCGGGGCGAGGGCGAGGCGGGGGCGGGGCGAGGCGGGAGAGGGGCAAGGGCGGGGCGAGCGCCGGAGGCGGGACGGGGACGAGGATTGGGGCGGGGGCGGAGGTGAGTAGAGCGGAGCGGAGCGAAGCGGGGCGGGGCGGGGAAGGCGGGGCGAGGGCGGGGTGACACGTTGAGTCAGCGCGCAGACGGGCGCCGCCGCCCGCCTCTTGCCAAGGTCTCCGCCCTCGTCCTCGCCGCACCGACTCCCCCGGAGACCGCGAGATTACATGGACGCCGCTCAGCCTGATAGCGGGTATAAATATCGCCGCGACACGACGACGCTATTCATGGAACGTATGTTGTACAAATACGGTAGGGGTTGCCAACTTCCAAATACGAATACATTGTTACTAAAAGATATCGAGTGGACAAAACTGGAATCTAGCCTATGTTTAACAAAATGTACTAGTATTTCGGACGACTTTCTATGATTTTACAGCACAAATTTAACTGCATTTAAATACTTGAAACACTCAATACTGACACCTAAGTATCCATCCATATTTAAAATAGAAATTTCTACAGATTCAACACATGCTTATTTTCTATACTTTACAAATTATTTAAAAATCGTTACCATTGCAACTATATAATGACCAGAAGAGTACTGGTATTTGGAAAAATCGGTCTATAGTTTTCCTCTCTTGTACGGAGAAGGGTCTCTTAATACAACAAAAATCCGGTTAAAACAAACAACCGTCCGACTAGCTCAGAATGGGGGTTTTCTGGGTGGACGCAATCAAAAAAAAAAAATTTATAAGAAGAATGGCGGGGTTCAGGGTCGTGCAGAACGTTGTGGATTGGATGCAATTACTTAAAAAACACAAGGAGAATCACTTTTCACACACGCAAATATATTCTATAAAAGTTTTGCTGTTATTACAATTACACGAACCAATCAGAAGATAATTTAAATACACACTGATCATAAAATGCTGAAAGGAAAAAAACACAAAACACACTAGTCACTATATACAAGGTTTCTTACTCTCTCTCTGAACATTCAATTACAGTTACTACTTTCTTCAATCATGAGAAAGGTTTAGAAATGTTTACTTTTTACAAATTAACAAGTTCTACTTAAAAATCAAGTCTGACAATTCTGAATTGATCTTGTCCGTAATAAATTACTCTCTCTCTTTCAACAAAACAATTCTGAGAATATCTGTAACTGATTACTCCTTCATTTTCTAGTTTTACCAGTTATAACTGTACATTTCCAATTTTCTTTTGAAAGAAAAGATTGATTCT